>CANNZV010002676.1:0-88529 GCA_947561585.1 Caprella mutica | reverse complement strand
ATGCCAGGTAAAATAACAAATTTCCATACAATTCTTAGTATTCCTTTGTGAATTATGACGATACATTTCGTTTATGCCTTCAAATTGATTAGTCATGGTGCATGTCTGTACCGATACTCGTTTGAATAACGAGTAACCCGCGGACCAGTACCGGTCCGTGGGACAATTGCTACAGTGCAACGGAAAAATATTCAATAATTAATGAATGAATACGTGTGACCTTACATAAATAGACAATGCCAGTTTGTAGAGAAATTCAAATTTTCTAAGCCAAATAAATACCTGTAGAATGATTATATAATCACTAATGATTATAGCAATCAGGAAGATTTTGATCAAGAGATTCAGAGTCCTGTCTGTGGCCAAGGCGAAAAAGTATCACCTACCCGACCCTTCGTGAAAAGTTCCAAACATGTTAACACCTGACTGTTTCATTAATATATTTTCCTACTGGAGTATTACTATCTTCATTATGGGCCACCTGTAGAATCAGCACCTCAATTTCACTCCTGTGCAATCCTCATCCCAGTAATTCCACTCCTGTACAATCCACGCCTCATTGATTCCACTTAATTGTTTTTCGAGCAATTGTTTTCGAGCAATTGTCTTTCGAGCAATTGTTTTCGAGCAATTTACCTAGAACCGTACCAAATACAGTTTTGTATTTAAAAATTGAACAATATTTACGTATCGGCGTAAATCAGCGTAAATTACGTAAATTAGGAGATTCATTGTAAAGTGGTGACGTGTGGCAACGTAAAAATACAGCTAGGTACCCGCTTAACACACAGTAGTCCATGTTTTCATGGATAACAGACACACGCGTGAGCTGTTATTGGGTCACATTCCACCCAATCACAGCTCTGCTCTCTCAGTTACCATTTTTTATGTACCTATGTATTCTATTTCTTCTTATATGTTCAATGTGTTTAGTTGAAATTTGGTAAACATTAATTTAGTATATATACTAACAAATTGTATAAAACTACAGTACCGTAGGTTTATAAATAAGACATGTGTTTTTTAACCACATATATAGTCAAACCTTCCGATATATTCTGAACGTAAAACTCATTAGAGTTGAAAGGGTAAGTGTACAGGTAACTCTCGATTTATCCACATCTTGATTAGTACCTCTCTCGATTTATATAGTTTCGTTTGCCTCGGTTAGTCCACAACTTATTGATTTATCCACCCTTCACTTTTGTCATGTATTCTATTATTTTCAAATCTTAAAAATTAGTTATCGTGTACCCAGACTAATTTTAGAATATCTGAAACATTTCAATTAGTAACGTTTATATTTGGAAATTTGAAATTAGTAAACTGTGAAATATTATTACGGATACACTTTTCTTTGTATATCCATATGAAAGTAAAAACACGAAAAATAATTGGTATTAAAGAGAAACTATAGATTATCGATGTGTAGTTACTGGTTGCCGGACAATTGATCTCAGGTCAAAAGATACCCGGTCATTTGATCCCCATACCATTTGATCCCCGGTCATTTGATTCCCAGTCATATTTTTTGCTTATATACTTAGCATACAATAATTTATTACGATCTTTATTTCTATATTAAAATTCATTCTTACTTTTTAATCCCTTTCTACCTAGCGGTATATAAATGGCACAGTGACAGTAATAACGGTACATATATGGGACAGTAACAATATTGCATCATACATTTCTCTATATATAGTGAGAACAACCAAAACAAATGCATTGTGAATGCTCATAAGATGTTCTACAACTCATATGAACACGTACAGCCCCTCATCATTTCCAATCTATGCTCTGCTGTCACTGTTAAAATACATGTTACTGTCATAGGCAAAAACATTGACTCCTAGGATAAAATAGGAATATTTTGCAAACATATACTCAAGAAAACGTCCCTTCGGTAGTCGCATATGTTGAACAAAGTCTAAACTGACTTCTCTAGTTTTCATAAAACACATCATTAAATCTCACTCCCATGAGAATGATTCATTAGTCTCAATACAAGAAGAAATAATTCCGTTATTATTTATATGATTCCTTTTTACAAAGTGGCTAACTCAATATTAAGCCCACAGGAGTATTTGATACTCATCAAATTGATGCACAATCTTTTTAGCAAGAGATAATTAAATTAAATTAATAATTGTTATGGCATTTACGAATTCAACACTATTAGGACTAACAAGAACTTCTGATGGGATAGAAAGGAATATTTCTATGTTCTTTACCCTCAGTTGATTTAACGTACATCATTTAACATGACACTAGCAAATGTTACCAATAAGTATCACTGTTTTCCTTTAACTTCACAGTTTGTAAACTGTTAAAGCGTATCCAGACATCCAAAAATTTATTTGTTATGCTCTTACATTGATTATTCGATTTTATTCACAAAATTATGGGAAATTTTTATTCCTGAAGTCTAAAGTTCGTAGTTTGTGTTCTTCAAACAAGTTGGAACCACATGTTTGTTTTAGTAGCAAGTTTTGTTACTACATATGCCTTCCCTACTATGGATTATAATATTACAATAGTATTTACTATTTACCAATTAACTGTGATGAAATTTCAAAATTAATGCTAGTTGTTAACAATTAATTTTGCAAACTAATATGCAAACAACGTAAATATGCTAGTTCTATATTATTGAAGATATGACTAGATATACCTTCAATTATATATTATTTATGATATAATTTTCTCAGAAAAAAAAGGAATGCTGTTGATGGTGTAACTGAAGGAGGCATAGATACGATATTTAGTACCAACAGTAACGATAGGAATGGTTGGTTCGTTGTGGACTTGGAATCGAAATTTGTCATCCGTGCTGTCAGATTCTTTGGAAGAACAGATGTTTTCAACCCTGGTCATTTGCAAGCAACGGTAAGTTTAATTGTTTAGTATGTTAATAAATTCAAAGCTGAAATTGTGTGGAAGGATTTAAAAAAATAAAAATATATCAAAATGTTTAAGAGAAAAAATGAAAAACTAAAAAAAAATTCCTATTTGGTGTGATGTGATTACAGAGCGTTGTTAATTTTCACGAAATAATGCTACATCAACGCGTTAAACCAAAGCTATGGCAACACCCGTGTTTTCGATTTTTTCCGAGTTTGTGTGCTCGTCAACAAGCACAAAATAAGGAAAAAAATCTAAAATACGGATGATGCCATAGCGGTGCACCGCTGAAGCCGGCGTTGAACTAACGGCAACGAGCGTTGGTTTGACGGTATGGTGCTGTGCCTCCTCCATACCAACGACGGTGACAGGACAATAACCCCCCGTGCAAAAAAAAAAACGTGCAATAAACCCGCCAGACAAATACCCTCCGGACAAGAAAATATTCCGGGAGGTATTTTGCACGGGGGGGTTTTGACCTCGGGGGTTTTTTTTTTGCACGGGGAGTTCTTGTCCTGGAATCACCAACGACAACCAAATTTCATCATCGCAATGAATCATTGCTTCACTGCCTGAGACAATTTCAACAAACTCGTGTCCGCAAGTGAAACGCTTTCAACCGCCCATCGAAGTTTGTGCAACGTTTAATCACCGCCCTGGCAATGAGCGAAGCAGCGGTGGTTCCGAATTTATGATTTCTGCGTTGGCCTTGAGGACCCAAATGACCCAAACCCAAACTTTGACTGGGTGTTGTTGGGGCTGTTGTGAACTTTGCGGAGCGGAAAAGTAACGCCCCTTGACGCTCGTCATATTTTGTGCAGTTCAAAAGATTCGGAGCGGTTCCTGTTCCCTGGTTCAAGGAACGTTCCAACAAAGTTCATGCGGTGTGACTCAGACAAAAAGAGTGCGTAACGCGTTTTAAAACTCTTTTAACCCCCTAATGTCGAGCGTGTGTTAATACCTTCATTTTATTTATTTTGAAATCAAATACAGGTGTAATGGTATTTTCTTGATATTAGTTAACAAGGGGCTGAGCCCACCTGCCCAGTCATTAAACAATCATGAAGTGTGCTGTTCAAACAAAAGAAAGAGGATGCAACATGTACATAACGGCCATTTACATATATTAAGAGCTTTCTTCATTTAATTCTTGTCATCTTTGGAGACAAAAAATATTCAAAGTAATATTTTTAAATAAATGAAGATCATTTTGAAACTCTCAACGTAAATGGCCGTTATGTAGTTTGTTTCTTGTTCAATGAACTGGCAAGGGGTTCATATGGTTCTAGGTACATTCCACCCCGGTAAATTCCGGTTCTAGGAAAATTCGGTCTTGAAAATTTTTGTCTCATATTATAATGAATATATTTAAGAACAATAATAGAAAAGATTGAAATTGTAGATACTAAAATGTGTAGTGTATTTATTAAAAACGGATAGCATCATTACCCGTGGCAAAATTTTACTTAACATTAGTAATTTTGACATGTTTTTACTTTTAATTATCATGAGATTTGAGCGGAAAATTTGGTCTCGGAATTTTTGGTCTCGGAATAATCGGTCTGAGGTATAAATAAAACTTATAAGATAGATGTGTGCAATACAACAAACTACATAACGGTAATTTATGTTGAGGGGCTACTTATAATTCTAAAACCGAAATTTCCAGACCGAATATTCCGAGACCGGAATTTCCAGCCACCGTAAATTCCACTCCAGTAAGTTCTATCCCAGTATATTATACCCCAGTATATTCCACCCTAGGTATATTACACCCCAGGTATATTGCACCCCAGGTATAATCCACTGCGGTAAATTCCACCCCTGTGGCAATGGTCATTAGGATGACAATAAAAAATCATTTATTTTTTTATTTTTAACTGCATGGCTATTTGTTAAATACTACGTACCCATGAAGAAATAACTGAGACATTTTGACAATATTTAGAGGTAGCTCAACTCAATTGAAGTTTTTTTAATACAAATATTAATATTATCGCAATTTATTTTAAAGTTCACAAGTTGAGCAATTTATTATTAATTCGTTTTTAACGTGAAAATACAGTATATGCTCTTACAACAATGATTGAGAGAGCGTGTGGAGGTGTTAGACTGATTGGCCGGTGTGCAGACGTTTCGCCGACAGACGTTTCGTCGACAGGACTTTTCGTCGACAAGACGTTTCGTCGACAAATTTTCATAAAGGGGATATTAACAAACAAAACATGTACTTTGACAGAATAATGTATCAAACGATCAAATTACAAAATGGAATAATCGTAAGGAGGAAAACTATTGAATATATTTCAATCGTTTTAATACTTTAACACTAAACCAAAGCTATTCAATAATAACAAATTATTTTAAAGTAATTTAATAAATTTGAGTCGAGTTACGTTTGTGATCATATAAAATTAAAACAATTTCCACTCAATAATTTACGTTTCATCTATCACCACCATTAACAGTTTCCTTATCTTTATTTGTTTGTCTGTCTGTCTGTCTGTCTGTCTGTGGTCTGTCACGCTTTGAGGAATATTCAGGTGGTAGCATGACTACTGATTCTAATATGAGTGGAATAAAATTAATTATTACTATAACTGAATATAAAATTAATTATTACTATAACTGAATATAAAATTATTTTAAATCTACAGTGTAAGTTTATAAAGAACTATTTGCAACATCTGTCATGAAATTTATATACTCAATTATTCAAATTTTAAATGTATTTTATCCATAAAATAATTATACTATGCAGAAAATTGTATTTTATTTGAATTCATTAAAAGTAATCTAATTACTGGTAATAAATTTGTATTGATGTTGGCCCGTTATTTTTAACGGGAAAGTACACTATAGAACTATAATAAGAGCCGCGTCCGTCTTTGTGTCACAATTTTATTTGGAAGTACATATTAAAATGAAAAACAAATCATTTGTGGCAGTATCATGAATACGGGCTACAATAATATTGACTCTAATTATTTGAAAATTCAAATTCATATTTTGGCTTTTGAAAAAATATTGTGTTTAATCAGAATATTGGTACCATAATACAAACTTGAATTCGAATATAATTTAGATTCAATAACAGGTACTGTACTAGTAATGATATGATTTATATCGTCGGATTTGTAGTTAACAAGTCACTTTCAGTCGGTAAATGCCCACTGTTCGACTACTGTGGGTTATATGTACTTGAGTGGTAATACTTGATTAAATGTCAAGATTTAATATAAAAAACTGTTTATCGATACTTAGGTTCTTGTTTTACCAATATGTGATTCTTTGAAACCAGTAGTTGGCTTTAAAATACAAAAAGTTCAGAGCTATCGAACGATATCCAATCTTCGAATTTGTGATCCTCCAAGAAAAATATGAGCTTATTACATAATATTTTAAAACTAATAAATTATTATTAATATTTTTAAAGTACTCGAAACGACACATTTACCCAAGCCAACACGGCCAGATACACACACAAGGCTAGTTATAGACAAAGAATTAAATTTAAGAATGCTCTTTGTGTGCGGATACAGTCATTTAGATTTCAATTATTTCATTATTTGATGTGATATATATCACATATGATATATATTTTTAGTTTTGTCTTACATATACAATTTTATAGATTACTTTAAAATAATTTGTTATTATTGAAATGTTTTGGTTTAGTATTAAAGTAGACAAACGTTTGAAATTTATTTAATAGTTTTTGCTCCTTACCATTATTCTATTTCATAATATGATCGTGTGATACATTATTCTGTGAAAGCACATTTTTTTTACATTAGAGTGTGTTAATATCCAATTTACGAAAATTTGTCGACGAAACGTCTTGTCGACGAAATGTCTGTCGACGATACGTCTGTCGGCGAAACGTCTGTCGATGAAATGTTTGTCAACCGATTGGCCCTTTCAAAGTTCCGCTTTTCGCTTATAAGTTGCCGTTTTGGATTCTAGAACAAAAATTCCCCCAGTCTTTAAAACCCTGTGCAATAATCTCCAACTCCCACCAAAATCCTCCTCGTCAAAAGAAAACATGTAAACAGTTTGTGATTGGCCAAATAAAGGGTTCGATTTGCTACAATAAAAATGCAAGTTACCTGTATTATATGAAATATTAATAAATGATTAACATTAATAACTAACTAAACATAACTCGTAAAGTGGAGTGGAACTTACTGAGGTGGAATGGTGCTAGGACAATTGCCACCCTTGGACAATTGCCACCCAGACAATTGCCACCCCCGGACAATTGCCACCCAAATGATTATAATTATTAGAGTTGTGATAATATGCTTTCAGTCATAGATATTAAAAATATCATAGACGAAAAAAAATTGAATTATATCGAATTCTATATACCGGTGGTTTAAAACAAGAACTCCGTGTTTAATATTTTTAGGATCTATGATTATGAAAGCATATTGTTACAACCCTAATTATTATTATCAAGATTTTTCACTTTAAATTTTTCTTAATGAAGTAGTAGTAATGTATACCTTGCTATTGTTTGTCCATTAACAATTAATAATATAATATATATATATATAGAACTTTACTGTGTGAATTACTAAAGACTTTTATCAACAATTGATCAAGAATGAATAATGTTGTGTATTGATAACGTTAATTAAACATATTTTTTACAGTAAAATACTAATAACAGGTGTCATAGAATATAATCGGTCACTAGAACGGAATGAAATGTTTGAAAATCCCCAATGAAGAATGCAAAATTAGTTTAATTTTTTTTAAATATATATACATAATTTGAGTGACTGATTTTAATTACTGTAGCTTGCCATATCTTAAATCTATACCAATAATTTCCTTGGTGTGTTTATTTATTTCGTGTTCGCTTTTACACAACGGGTATTAAGCATGTAGAATTTAACTATGATACGCACGGATATATATTGACTTAACATTTAAATTCCTCTGTTTTTATTCATTTTTTAAATGTACTTTATCTATAAAATAAATTAGACTATGCAGAAAATTTAATTTTAATTGAATGCGTTAAAAGTAACCAAATAACAGGGAATAACTTGGTATTGATGATGACCCGTTACTTTTAACGGGAAAGTTCACTAGTTATTAATAATTGCTTAATAATAATAGTGGTGATAAAGGAAGAAATATTTAATTTTTAATGGAAATTATCAATTGTATAATAAAAATATAGTGTATGATGGAAATAAATCGTATAAAAAACAATCTGTAATTTATTGTATCACCAATTGGAATAATAAATTCTATAAAATAACAATAAATGATGAATGATAAAATTTTTATATTTAAATGTAAATAATTAATAATTAATCGTATAGAAATACTATGCATATTTTATCATTATCTTTTAAGTTAAGAGGCCTGATAATAACTATTTGGGTGGCAATTGTCCGGGTGGCAATTGTCCGGGTGGCAATTGTCCGGGAGTGGCATTTGTCCGCGGGTTGGAATATACCGGTCACCGGTTCACATATATCAGTATTTGATGTTAAAAAGCGTGCAACTCTTTAAATTGCGAGGAACATATACTATACTTCGGTATCTTGTTCAACATTACAAGGAATCAGGAAACAACTGTCTTTTAATTTAATACTAATTGAACTAAGGTTTCGAAATATAATATATAAAATGGAATACAAATACATTCCTTTAAATAACGGCCACATTTTCCTATAGATAATGTAGCGCTCCTATATTGTGGTCTGCCTTGACACTTTCTGCTGAATCTTTGAAATTAAGGAATGACTTAAATTAAATATTTATAAAACTCTCGCACAATATTTTGAAGGTGATATGAAAAATCATAAAAAACACAACATTATCAAGCGTTCGATGGCTACCATTTAATGGAAATATTTTTAAAAAATGGTACACGGAAAACTGCCAGCGCGTAAAACTGCCAGTCACTTACTGGCAATTTAATGACTCTTGTCACTATTTATATTTTAATTTATAAAAAAACGCGTTCGCCCTTCTTGTGGAGTTAAGGGAAATTTATACTTAGTATGCAAAAAAAAAAAAGTTAAATATAGACATATTTATTAGAAAAGTATGTAAAATACGGTGGTCGGAAATTTCGGTCTCGGAAAATTCGGTCACGGAAATTTCGGTATCGAAATGAAAAATACTCAGCCAATGGACTAATGCACGCTTGGCAAAGATTCAATGATGAGGGGTATATATAAAAAAAATTTAATTTGATTTATTTATTATTCGGATATGTAAAAACTATATTGTTTTTTTAAATTTTGTTAGTAATTAAAATTCGCTTTAGAATAAAATTGAAAAATGAATAAAAATCAATTTTCTCGAACACTGATGACAAAAATCGAAAATAAATTGATTTATTTATTTCTCCCTCCAATTGGAACAGAATTGGAGCGAAATTTCACTATTTTTGGATCCATAGAATTACTCAACAAATTCCTACTATTTTAACAGATCCAATGTCAGATTTTAAATTTAAGAAGCTTTTTAAAGAATATTTGTTTAGTAAATATAGTTCTTAGATTTTTATTGTTCATAGATTTTTAATTAGGTTTTACAAGTTTTAAGTTTTCCGGAACTCTAGCTGCATCTAATATGTATTTTTTTTAATTGTGTATTTTTAGTTTACCTTGTTTATATTTTGTAAGCTTAAATAAAGAAATAAGTAAAAAGTTTTTTTAATTTTTGATAGTCATTAAAAATCGCTTCAGAATAAAATTGAAAAATACATAAAAATTATTTTCTCAAAAACTCTAAATTAGATTGTTTTTATTTAAAAAATTTGTGTATGTAAACAATAGTTCGAATCTTCCTGATTATATAAGGATCATTTTAATATTCGCTTAATTTATTGTATAATTTAAAATTATACACACAGAGAAAGGATTAGTTGAATCAAATCATATTTGATTTGTTTTGACTAAATTTTATGGTTTATCTGTGCGCCTACCTACGTGGTGAGTTGCAGGTACTATTTAATATGAGTTAAATTGACGTTGGTTAAAACAACACATATGTGAGTTGATTATTTTTAATTCCCGATGGTCACAACAACTACCTGTGATAGTCAAAACTACTCGTGATGGTTGAACCAATTATATGTAATGGTTAAAACAACTACAGAACAAGGTTACATCAACTACTTGTGTATGTTTCTCCAATCATTCCTATGTGTTACACCAACTACTCGTGTAGGTTATACCAACTACTCGTGTAGGTTATACCAACTGCTTGTGTAGGTTATACCAACTACTCGTGTAGGTTATACCAACAACTCGTGTAGGTTATACCAACTGCTCGTGTAGGTTATACCAACTGCTTGTGTAGGTTATACCAACTACTCGTGTAGGTACGTTACATTAACTACTCGTATAGGTGATATCAACAGAGATGGGCGAAAAGTACATCGAAAGTACTTAAGTACCAAGTACAAGTACTCGTAAATCAATGTACTTGAAGTAGTTGCCCAAGTACTCAAATAAAAAAGTACTTTCAAAGTACAAGTGCCAAGTACTTTTTAAAGTACTTTCAAGTACCAAGTACATTTACTATACAATTTAAAAACTAATAAATTATACTGTTAACTCTGATAGTACATCTTCTCAGTGACTCTTTTCTCTGATAGTACATCATCACAGTGACTCTTTTATCTGATAGTACATCATCACAGTGACTCTTTTCTCTGACAGTGCATCATCACAGTGACTCTTTTCTCTGATAGTACATCATCATAGTGACTTTTTTCTGATAGTACATCATCACAGTGACTCTTTTCTCTGATAGTACATCATCACAGTGACTCTTTTCTCTGATAGTACATCATCACAGTGACTCTTTTCTCTGATAGTACATCATCACAGTGACTCTTTTCTCTGATAGTACATCATCACAGTGACTCTTTTCTCTGATAGTACATCATCACAGTGACTCTTTTCTCTGATACTACATTATCACAGTGACTCATTTCTCTGATAGTACATGATCCAGTGACTTTTCTCTGATAGTACATCATAATAGTGACTGTTTTCTCTGATAGTACATTATCATAGTGACTCTTTTCTCTGATAGTACATCATCACAGTGACTCTTTTTTCTGATAGTACATCATCACAGTGACTCTTTTCTCTGATAGTACATCATCACAGTGATTCCTTTCTCTGATAGTACATGATCACAGTGACTTTTCTCTGATAGTACATCATCACAGTGACTCTTTCTCTGATAGGACATCATCACAGTGACTCTTTTCTCTGATAGTACATCATCATTCATCACAGTGACACTTTTCTCTGATAGTACATCATCACAGTGACTCTTTTCTCTAATAATACATCATCACAATGACTTTTCTCTGATAGTACATCATCACAGTGACTCTTTTCTCTGATAATTTGCTTCATCACAGTGACTCTTTTTTCTGATAGTACATCATCACAGTGACTCTTTACTCTGATATTAAATCATCACAGTGACTCTTTACTCTGATAGTACATCATCACAGTGACTCTTTTATCTGATAGTAAATCATCATAGTGACTCTTTTCTCTGATAGTACATCATCACAGTGACCCTTTTCTCTGATAGTACATCATCACAGTGACTCTTTACTCTGATATTAAATCATCACAGTGACTCTTTACTCTGATAGTACATCATCACAGTGACTCTTTTCTCTGATAGTACATCATCACAGTGACTCTTTACTCTGATATTAAATCATCACAGTGACTCTTTACTCTGATAGTACATCATCACAGTGACTCTTTTCTCTGATAGTACATCATCACAGTGACACTTCACTCTGATATTAAATCTTCACAGTGACTCTTTACTCTGATAGTACATCATCACAGTGACTCTTTTCTCTGATAGTACATCATCACAGTGACTCTTTACTCTGATATTAAATCATCACAGTGACTCTTTACTCTGATAGTACATCATCACAGTGACTCTTTTCTCTGATAGTACATCATCACAGTGACACTTTACTCTGATATTAAATCATCACAGTGACTCTCTGTACACGTCCACACGCTTATAATTCGTCAATGTGTTTGGTAAATATTGGTTGTGATATCTAGGTATCACAAAATTATTATATTCAATGTACTTAAATTGGTCAATATAACTCATAGTCTTTATACATGATTGTATGTCAGAATATATAAATATTCACCGTCACATAAAAGTATACAATGTCTTACTGTCTTAGTTTTCGATTCTACTGTTTGACAGAGTTTTCAATTTTTCTGCTTGACAAACAATTTTCCAACATGTTGGACATCTTCAAACTCTAGTTTTTATCCAGTTTCTGTAAATACAGTTTTGATGAGAAAAAGAATTAATTTTTACAGATTTTAAATTTAATTTTTTTAAATCTCTTAACTGAAAGGAAAAAAATGTACTTTGCAAAGTACTTTTTACTTGGAAAGTAACAAGTACTTGTAAAAAGTACTTCTAAGTAATTATTCAAAGTACTTTTTAGAAAGTACTTGAAGTAGTACTTGAAGTACTTACTTGTTACTTAGTACTTTTACTTGGTACTTGGGAAGTACTTTCCCGCCCATCTCTGGATATCAACTACTCATGTAGGTTATATCAACTACTCGGTTAGGTTATATCAACTACTCGTGTAATTATATCAACTACTCGTGTAGGTTATATCATCTTCTCGTGTTGGTTATATCAACTACTTGTAAACTAAGTAAATGTATATCAACTATTATAGTGTAGGTTGAAATATCGGTCTGGTTAGCAGTAGCCAAACTTTTTACAAGACTTTTTCAGTCACTATATTTACTCTATTAAATTATAATCTCGAGTTAGGTCCCGGTATCAATTAGATTAGACTTTTTATTTTCTAGGACCAAATCTAACATGTTCACATTTATTTTCTACTTTTGCTTCTGTGATATGCATACTATTTTAATTTTAAAAATAATTGATCACCTAGACCTATCCTTGCTTTTTGAAATGTTTTCGATCCGATGACTTGATAAATGGTTATCAGTTGTAAATTAATAGATTAGATTGAATAAGTGATCTCATCAGGTCAGTTTATAAATAAGTAGTTAGATGACATAAATAACTTTACGTAGTGATAAATAGGTAGGCTAGATGAATTAATTAACCAGGCTAGATTACAAAAGTTGATAAATCTTTGATATGCTGCAATTGTACTATAACTTAATGAATAATAAATTAATGATGAAGCCTTTATCTTCTAAACCATATTTTAGTGCAATTCATCTTACTCATAGGCACTGATATTGAAATATGCTAATAGAATTACCAAGGTCAAATTGAAAACGAAATATAAACATTTAAGTTTTAGATTTATTATTTAGAAGTACAATTTGAATTCTCGTCACTTTCTTTCACGACTGTAGGTTGCCAATTCCTGAAATAAGAGATTCGTATATTAATATATATGTATTGAATAGAAATTCACAGTATCGTTCATATACATTATCAATAACATCACCTACTCTTTTTCCTTTTGTGATGAGATAGCGACAGCTTCGATATTCTTTTCATGTCTGGAATCCCTAAAAGCATATGAAAAAGTAAGAGCTAATCATATTGCAAATACATATTTAAAAATCATCTAACATTTTCAAATACTTACTTTGACCTAGCATAATTGTTCCTGAACCATTCAAAGGAATTGAAAAGGACTTCGATAGTTGATGACGTTGATCTACTTCATCAATACTTCATCAAGATCTGAAAGTAGATTCAGAAAATATAGAAAACCATATATTAATAAAGAAATGAAAAGAATTATTAACTGATAATTCTTTCATATAGGTAAATTATTAATATAAAATGTTAAACTAATTATAAATCTTCAGATGCAGTATAAATTTAGCTCTAATAAATGCAATGGATTTTTCTAGGTAATCCTCATAATTTTGTTCATTATACACTCATAATGTAAACTTTAATTAAATACCAAGAAAGTATAACATATCAAAAGGCTCACCTCTGGTTGGTGTTCTCCTCCGACTACCTCCCTGGATGGAGTTCTCCCAGTCATAGAAAACTAGGGTCAAGTAGGTAAATTGCGGCACTTTAACTAACTGCGGTCTCTTATCTCAGAAACATTAATAACCATCATGACTTCAAGGCACTCGTGAAATGAATAGAACCTATCATAAATTGAGCTTAAATTATGATGTTCAACAATTCAGTATATAGCTAAACTAATTTCAGAATGATTTTGAGACTCTCTTAATAGGGTCACAATTAGAAATTAAAGAACCGAATTTGGCTGTGTAACCCTACCTATAGGTACACTAACTAGTTTTAAAATATATAGATTATCAGACCACTTTACTTAAGATACTAGGATAAGTTCCGAAATATCGGACGGCTCCACATTTTCGGTCGCGTAAGAAAACTATATTAAATTAACTTTTATTTTAATTAGCTATTAGGTAGCTATATACTATATTTCATACGTGACCGAAAATTTGAAATGGCCTGATAATTTGGAACTTACCCTATTCTGAGGACAGCGCAGTAACTGCATAGCCTATGTAGAAGGTATTGACACTGAAAAAAAACAGCTAGGTAGGTATGATGCTTAAATAAGTTAACATATAATAATCTAGGAAAGTTAGTTTGGATATCAGTTTACAAACTGGAAGGCAGTAATCAAAATTTATTATTATAAAAGTTATATACTGATAATCATCTCTTCAAATAACTACCTATATAAAGCCACCAAACTATCAATCACCAATATTTTAGAATATTTAGGCAGACATTTATCAATTTATTAATGGAATTAATTAATAATTAATAATCGATCGGCAGCGATAATACTATTTAATGCATATAACGCTATTGTTTGCACTTGAACTAAAATGTTATTGAGGAGCGTTCACATTCAACACGTAACACACTTGAAACAAGATTTGAACTGAAAAGTGATATGAGAATAAATTAGCTTTGAGGAAAGCATAAGTTGCCACATACTCATTTGATTGAACTCACACCTAAACTTAAAAAAAGTAGCACTAACTCTCATAGTAAGTTAATTTATACACCAGATAAATGAGATTAACAGTCTTTGTGGGTTACATTATCGCACTATGTCATAGTTGTTTTAACTCTTACCTATACTTACAAAAAAGTAGCGCCAACTCTCATAGTAAGTTAATTCATACACTGCAGAATACACTGGATTAACAGTCTTTGTGGGTTACTATAACACACTATGTCATTGTTGATTTAACTCGCACCTAAACTTAAAAAAGTAGCGTCAACTCTCATAGTAAGTTAATTCATACACCAGATACATTGAATTGACAATCTTTGTGAGTTACTTCAACACACTATGTCCTAGTTGTTTTAACATATGTTCAAACTCCCAAAATGTAACTCCAACTCTCATAGTAAGTTGATTCAATCCATAAAATGATTTGAATTAACTATGTTTGGTGACACACACGTCATAGTTGTTTTGACACAAGTGAAAACATGAATATAGTCAAACCAACTCACGTAATAAATTGTTTCAAAGCATAAATTGTTGACCCATTAAATATGAGTAAACTTTTTTCTCTGTGTATAATTGTGAGAATATCTTATTAGCTAGTAATCACAAATCAGTACACGGTGTTTAACATTTGCTTCGGAACCACCGACTATATTGTTGACGTCAATACAAAATTTAAACTGAATTTGAACTGTGTGTTTAATAAAGTAGCTTTTTTAATATTATTTTCCTTTGAATATTAAGTACTCCAATATATATAGTAATTAAAATAACATTGAATTTCCCCTTAACCTCTTAACTAAGGGCTAACGCCGTTTCTTTATAAATCAAAATGTTCCTAGAATGTGTTGATAACTAAATAATATTTCAGAAAAGTCAAAAATTTATAAATTGCCACTAAGTGACGGTCAGTTTTCCTTCCGCGTTGGCAGTTTTCCTCCTAGACGTTTTCCGAACACGAAAAAAAGGGTAATTCTTTAAAAGAATGAGTTTCAATACCCTAGGTTTAATAGTATTCCTTGTATTCATGAATTAAGAGGGCCAGTTGTTTTCTGATGACTATATATTAAATAGACAATTTTTTAATAATATTTGTTACTTGACAAAAAATGAATTAGTGAATTAATTTGAACATCTCTTTCCTTACCAATTTTTATTTCAGATCTATGCCGGGAACAGTTTGATTTTGGATGGTGACTTTTCATCACACACACCTCTGGTCAGCATTCCGGAAGAAAGACCCTCCGTTAACTCTCACTATTTCGTGAGTTTCGTCAATACGAAGCCCTACCGCTACGTCGCCCTGAAGAAAGAATTCACAGAAAAAGTCCTATCAATGGTAGAGTTCGAAGTTTATGCATAAATAAACATGAAAATTGAAAAGTTGAACAAGTTTGAAAAATCTGTTAGAAATAATCGAATAATTATTCTCTACCTAATAAAATAATGGCTTGAATAAAAAAATTAAATTACTAGTATAAAATGATTCAAATCATCACCTAACTAATGTAACAAGAGACTCCATCAATAAATTATATGATCTAAAACTGTTGGTAACATACTGATGAGTTGAACAATTTATGCAATCTTTCGTTGTACTGTTGCTATAGAGAAGTTAAGTTACAGAACTAGTAACTTACCAAATATAGTATAATAGTTTCTGCAGTGTGAGCATTTATATACATCTTTCTGATAAGCTGAATAAATATACGAATGCATATTTCTTGTTATATGCTAAAATTGTTTCTGCCATCAACTCTGCTATTAATTCTTAACAAGATATGTCGGAATCAATACGAACTACCGTATTGATTCCCTCCGATTGCATGGCAAAAAAAAAACTTTTGCGATTAACTTACATATCTTGTTAAGAATTAATAGCAGAGTTGATGGCAGAAACAATATTAGCATATAACAAGAAATATGCATTTGTAAATCTATTCAGCTTATCAGAAAGATGTATATAAATGCTCACACTGCAGAAACTATTATACTTATATTTGGTTAATTACTAGTTCATGTCCCTATTTTAATTTAGGGACGTGAACAAGGAAGCGATCCAAATACCCCTGTCCTAGTTTATAGGAACGTGAACTAGGAATGGGGTATTTTTAAATATTTTATTTTACTGAAATGATGAATACGATCTGAATAATTAGTACTTCAGAATAAAGAATAATTACCTTCTCAATAACTCAATAATAATCACCTTCTCACTAACGCAATAATAATTACCTTCTCAATAACTCAATAATAATCACCTTCTCACTAACGCAATAATAATTACCTTCTCAATAACTCAACAATAATTACCTTCTCAATAATAATTACCTTCTCAATAACTCAATAATAATCACGTTCTCAATAACTCTATAATAATTACCTTCTCAATAACTCAATAATAGTTACCTTCTCGATAACTCAATGATAATTACCTTCTCAATAACTCAATAATAATTACCTTCTCAATAACTCTATAATAATTACCTTCTCAATAACTCAATTATAGTTACCTTCTCGATAACTCAATGATAATTACCTTCTCAATAACTCAATAATAATTACCTTCTCAATAACTCAATAATAATTACCTTCTCAATAACTCTATGATAATTACCTTATCAATAACTCAATAATAATTACCTTCTCAATAACTCAATAATTCTCTAGTACTGACAAACATCCTAGATTTGTGCTTAAAAATTTAGGAAATCTGTTGTCACCAATACTTTCTCAACTAATAAATGAATCTTTATTTCATCGTAATTTTCCAAAAGCATTAAAAAATGCTCGAGTTTTTCCTATTTATAAGGGAGGGAATGCTGAAGTGGCTGGTAATTACAAGCCTATTTCTATTCTGTCTGACTTTTCGAAAATTTATGAAAAATTAGTTCATCGACTATTATTGGTCTAATACTTGGATTTTCGTAATAATCTATATGTTAACCAGTTTGATTTCCGTAAAAATCGCAGCACATCTAAGCAGTTCTCTCTTGTTTACAATGTGTTTACGATGCCTTGGATATATATATATAGTACTAAATTTATGAAGTGTAGCACAAGAGAAACGACGAAAAAGTTGTACATCCTTTATTTTAGAGCTTTCGAATAATAGAATATTCATTATCAATAACCTAATTAAGACTAATTTTAAAGAAATATAAAGAAATAAGAAGTATTTTGGATACCGAAATTAATAAAGTCACCTAAATAGTTAATACAGATTAAAGAAAATTTGAAATGAAGTAAAGGAAAAATAATAAGTTATTAAGCCAAAATAGTTAAATTGAAAGAACTCGCTTGTTCATTTAGCGTAGGAGACTCTTTATGAATATATATAGATTCTAATGTACGAATATCACACTGGTTAGTAGTTTGCAAAATTTTGAAATTTTCTTCTTTAATTGGGTGATTAAAATCGAAAGAATGGTTACGAATTGAACTGAAAGGTGGGGAGCTATAGGGGTTATTTGTTCTAAAAGATATTCCCTTATGCTGAGAAATTCTCACCTTTAACTGCAGCATGGTCTCACCAATGTAAGTGGACTGGCACTGTCCACATGAATATTTATAAATGAGACCAGATGACAGTGAAGGTGGGATTTTATCTTTATAAGAGAAAAATAAACCGATAGTGGTTGCATTTTTGAAAACAAAATTTAGTTTAACTTGAGGATAAAATTTGTTAAGTAATGAATTAAGGTCTTTTTTACATTTAATGCTTGAATCGCCCAAATAAGGAAGGGATACGAAAATGTCAAATTTAGGAACTGTTAATTTACGTTTAAGTGGAGTATGAACAGAATTTAAATATTCAGAGATAAAATTATCAAATAAATTTTGAGGGTAACGATTACCAGATAAAAAATTACGCAAGTGTGATAATTCGGCATCAAAATCTATATCATTCGAGCAAATCTCATACGCTCTGTTAACAAGACAAGTAATCAAATTAACTTTATAAGATGTCGGTATGAAAGAATCAAATCTTAATCTCAATCCTGTGAATGTCTTTTTACGATAAACTTTAGTAGAGAAACTATTATTAATACGATTAATGTCAACATCTAAAAAATTTAGGGAGTTATATTATTAGTCTTAATTAGGTTATTGATAATGAATATTCTATTATTCGAAAGCTCTAAAAATAAAGGATGTACAACTTTTTCGTCGTTTCTCTTGTGCTACACTTCATAAATTTAGTGAGATTTCCCAGAAGGAGACCAATTAATCAAATTATATAGTACTATACATATTTTCCATCATTTAGAATGAAAAAGAAAGAAACCAAAAAATTATTAATTAACAAGCATTCATAAGAACTTCAAAAACACGCAGGTTATCTATCATATTGAATAAATATCAACCAAATCCTACTTCTACCAAGTCCAAGATGGTTCAGTGGATATGTTGCTGACTTCAATTCTCGATGAAACTAAAGTCGATGGTTCGATTCACAGACGCAACACTTCATTTCTTTCTCCATTTTTCCATTTAATATGTATATAAAAATATTTATCATTAAACTAATCGATATAAAGCCAAAAGTACGTGTACCCTATATGAAATAAAGTAAAAAACAAAACAAAATTGTAAATACCTTTCAAATGAAAATTTTGATTTTATTTAACCTTATAAATTGAATAAATTGCTTAAAATCATACTTGAATCGCCCATAATATTGTGGTGATTATGTGAATTGTTTTCGTATGAATCTTCGATGAAACGGCTTAAAATCGCACTTGAATCAACATTGATTTAAGGACGGTTTCAGTCGGTTATGCATGTGCTTCTTCGATGAATCGACGATCATCTTGCCTTATTTTATGCGAAAAATCTTGGATAAAACGGACACTTCTTCGAATATTTATCCATGATTCATCATCAATACGCCGATACATGTATAGGTACTCTTCCAAAAATCAGCTGTAAATCGGCCTTAAAAATCAGCTGGGAAGAGAGTACCCTTGGCCTTCTTACATTTTTAATATTCATTAGTGATTTTCCATTATGTTCCAGGTTCTTTAAATACATATTTTTTGCAGATGACTCCTAGACACCAATTACTTAATTAATTTACCAATATAATAATGCAGAACTTAGAATTGTTAATGATTGTAAATAATGAATTGTTAAGAGATAAATAGAAAACTGTCCTTATCATGCCAGACTATAAAAAATTCTTTCTTTTTAAAATAAATTCATCATACAGGGAATTTCATTTCTCAGAGATCTAAATATCAGAATGTTTCAATACACATGATTTCATTATAGAGGAGTTGCACAGGTAGAACGTCTCTTTCATGAAATACAAATAATTTACAATATAGAGAGGCATATATAGCTCACGACAATTTGTGCAGGCAGACTAAACTAAATATATTAGTTCGTGTTATACAGGGGTTTACTAATCAGGATGATTCACTCTACAGGAGTTCCTTATAGAGGAGTTCTACTGTATCTACAAAAATCCTAAAATTTGTCAATGTTTATGGTACCTATTCGGTTTTTGATCGTACCTAATTTTGTTCATAAGTTCTGTTTTTTTGCATCTCATTTTATTTTATTCATCTGGATTTTAAATTATATGTAAGGCATTTTGTTTAGACCTGTTTTATTTTGCAGGTTAATAAATGTAGTGGTAGATAAGTGGATTAAATCTTTTACTGATAATATTCTGCTCCTCTAATCTCTATCTAGTGCACGTACAGAATTAGCAACAAACAAATAATAATATAATAATTTAAAATTGAATAAACGTTTAATATACAATAATGCAATTATTTCTATTGAAAAATTAACTTTTCACACTAAACATAAAACTATTTACCAGCGATGTTTATGAGTAATCTGTATAGCAAACCAATAAATTATTAGTCAAAGCCAACAAATCTGCCGTATACAGTATGAAGAGCAAAAAGCCCAGAACACTACACTGAGGCACACCGGAATCTACCTCAGGAAATTCACCACAACAACCATCAACAGAGACATGCTGTCTACTGTCAGACTGGAATTGCTGAATAGCTGCCAAACCGAACCACCAACTCTCACTGACTGAAACTTATACAAAATAGCAGCATGATTGAGTCAGTCAAATGCTGTACTAAAGTCAATTTGTACAACTCTTGCCTCTGACCCAGTATTCAAAGCAGATTGATTACCATTTGATATATTAAGAAGAACATCACACGTTTTCTCTCCAAAAACCTATCAAGTTTCACTGCTATAAGCTTCTAATGCGTCTTGGAGACTACAGAGGTAATGGAAATTGGACAGTAATCCTAGCTAATTGTAAAAGCAGGACTTTTCGGCAAGAGAGAAAACTTTGCAATACACCAACAAGCTGGAAAGAGCCCTATGCGAATTATACGCCGCAACACTGCAGTAAGCGGCTTAGCAATCACATTGGCAATATTCTTTGAGAAGAAGAGGATACACACCAGATGGATCAATACCATCATTAGAAGGAAGATCCATAAATAGCAGACGCAGGTCTCTGAACCTGAAAACAACAGATATGAGTTCAGGTTATTGTGGCAGGAAGAAGTTTGAGGAAAGGCAGCAAAGTTCTGTTTGTTATGAAAGCAATCTAATAACAAGTTGACCTTCCCTACCGGATCAACAATACCAAACAGCAGAGAAATAGAGTAGGATGATCCAAAGATTGCATCCTTCATGGTAGACCACCAGTTATGTGCACCATCCGCAGATAAGAGCAAATCACGAGTCCGGTTATTATAAGAACTTTCTGCTAACTCAAATACACCCTTAGCGCGACGTTGTGCACCCTTAAATGACTATTATGCATCACCTTTACGCAATCGACACCAAAAAGAAAATGCCTGTTGCTTCACCTCATATGCTGCGTCATCAGCAATAGCATCATTCACCGCATTCCAATTACCAAGAATTTCAATGGAGATAGAGAGAGAAAGGTTGGAGAGATCTGAATTTCCTATTGGATAATAATCTTTTGCAAGAACTAGATTAGGAACATCAGTCATCACCAAATATAAAGTACCTCCTTTCTGGTGATTAGGGTAGTGCATAACTGTTTAAAATTCATTACAAATACAAATTCGTACGATGCTCTATCGTGTACCGTGAGCCAAGCTACGCAGCATGATGACAATTGAAGTCTCCAGATATCACAAATAATTAAAGCTCTCATATCAAACTGTTGAACCAGTGCAACCGAGGTAGTGAGACAATCGTAGATAAGAGCATCCGAAGATGGGGTACGACCGTACGATAGATGCCAAATATGTAAAAATTCCTAAACTTACCACAAACCTTCAAAACAATGGAGTCACAATATCTGCATTCGAAACGCTTCTCTCTAGTACATACTAAACCCTTGTGAGAGAATGCAGCGAAGCCTAAGACACCAGTACGAGGTTTACGCAGTTCCAGAATAGCACTTTCAAATTACGGCATAACTAGTTCAAAAGGATCATGTCTGTCTGAAACTAATGTCTCAGAACCATAGAGTAATGATATACACTAGACTGACTAGAGAGATGTAGTATTGCAGCGATTGCAGGACGGTGAGAACGACAGTGTAAAACCTTATTTTGTTTCAGCTATATCATTACTCCATGGAACTGACACCAGATTGCCAGTCATGTGACATCAAAATAAGGAATTAACCGTCATGCAAGACTCGATATAATTTTGGCCACTGCTTCACCACTTGCTCAGAACACAGATACTACAGCAAGATCACCAAATAACCCTATAGTCCCCTAACATTCGAAAAGACGATACACAACTCTTTCCGACTTACACCTCTAGGCTCTAAGTTCATGATTAATTTATACTTCCGGATAGCGAACTATCAGGCAACACCAAAACAATAACCCTAAAACAAGATTATTTGCGAGCAAATAAATATAGAAGAAAAACGAGTAAGATTAAATAACAAGAAAGACAGTAACGATGCAACACACAGCCACCCCACCCACATCAACGCAACAAGGTCCTGCAAGTGAGTTTTTAAAATATTGAAGAAAGTGAGAATAGGAAAGGAAATAGAACCCTTGAAACACTACAAGGGGTAGTACATAAAGAGAAAGGATGGGAAGATCAGGTGATTGATTTTTACTGATACCTCTTAAACTCTTTCTGCTCCCTTTTAATCGCCTCTTACAATCACGCAGGGAATACGGTGGTTGCAATTCTTATCCCTTACCACAGGAAGAAATTTACTTTTTAATTTAATGATTTATGCTAATCTCTAATTTATTTTTATTATTTTTCAGTCAAATTTCGAAAATATCTAGGAACATTTCCAAGTTTATCGGTCGTTTCATTTTCGATCACGTAATATTTTTATTTAAACCTGCTTGTATCGTAGATAAGAATTAAAATAACGAATATATTTTTATATACATAATCTAAAATGTGAAACAATCCGATAATTTGAAACTCACCCTATTTCACTGTACTTATTTCTAGTGAATGAAGTGTTTTCCAAATGTTTTTCCTAGATTGGTATCTTGCAAATTGTGTTCCTCTCTCTATACCACAGAACCTTAGATAATTTGGTGCCATCAATTCCTTTGTACCAAATATTCACATACAATCCATCCACGGCATTAGGTTGCTTTCCGAACCAAATCTCGTCAGTGGTGGGTAGAGTGTCGCCATTTGTCCACTGAAACACCCCGTTGATCACTCTAAGGCCAATCGCAAAGGTCGCCTTCACTGAAATTCAATTGATGGAAATAGAAATGCTTAAAAAACATTAGTTTCAAAAAGCAGGTTGAAAAAGAAATTGGCTAGAAATAAATAAACTTTATTTGGAGAAATCTAGTTTGAAAAAAATTAGTTGATCGAAAAAAACTTTCAGGTGAAAAAAAATTAAATTTAAAAATAAAAGTTAGTTGGAAAAATATTAATTTGGAAAAAATCTTAGTTCGCAAAAATCTCGGTTCATGTGAAACAAATTTAAGTTTTGAAAGAATAGAAAACCTCATAACTAAGGCTATGTTTACTATGGATGCGTATTCGAGCTATTTTTGGCACTGACGACTTCTGATAAAAACAAACAACTTCAGCGTTCAAACAGTTGTATTTTTTCCTGCAATTAGAGACATTATTTGGTCATTTTTGTGTTTAATTCTCTTACTTTCGATTGCTACTACTGTTTATCCATGCATATTGGAAATATATTTGTTGAAATAAACTTATATTTACTTATAAAGGGATGTGTATTTAACACATGTATAAACATGAATTGAAGTATAAACATGTATTTGAGCATGTATTTAACAACAAATAACCCAGTGCCCGCAATTAGTATCATTTGCTCACTAGTATTTATTTATGGAAGTTAATTTGTATTATAGCGCCATCTAGTGGCCAAGTTTATTTTATTATGTATGGTTTGCTTAACCCTAATTGGACTGGCAAAATTTGAGAGGATTCTTTACACAGTGATATTTAGGAAACCAGCAACTCGAATTATATGATTTTTTGTCAGTTAATAGCTTTTATCATATTAATGTACTGGGCAAAATTTTATTTACCCAAGATTGATGGGAATTGTGTTATTATATTGAATAAATTCGGTTTGTCGAGCTTAAACACCTCAGTCAGTCTTTTAAGGGTTAAGGAGATGTGCCAATACCAATACTATTTCTATGCTTTATGTTAAATCTCTTTTGTTTCATGGCAAATTACAGTTTTCGTCGAAAATTCTTGTAAGATGGTTCTTTACTTTGCGCTTGTGTTTGTGCTTGTGTTTGTGTGCATTATTGTTCTCAATATTGTCCTCGAATATAATCTATTAAGCAATGAACACTTCTGATTCACTGTCTACAATATTATTTAATGCTATCAGGAATATCATAGATATTATTTAATTTGATATAACATACATTTGTTTATATAAAGTCTTGAATTGGTTGTTACTTTATACAATTTATACTTTCAATTAAATTGAATATCCTTGAATAGCTATTGTTATTTAAATAATGTTCTCATTATTTTTTTCTATTTAGGTATTTCAAAAATTGTGTGCACTGAAAATGATAACCAAAGTAACGCCGTGGCTATTATTTCAGGGACACACAGGTAGGTGTTTAATTCCTAACATAGGAAAAACATAGTTTAGACCCCAACAACATTAATTGGGCAGAAACACATTTGCGATCAGAAAACATTTACAGTGTAACCACTTGCACTGACGATCAATTCTGTCGATATTGTCAGTGAGAAAAATCGCTCGAATACGCATCCATAGTAACTGTACCCTATACAGGCAAAAATATCTATGTAATATTATTAAAGCATCATGATGTCAATTTTAAGTTAAAAAACAAAAAACGTATGTACATATTATATTATGGAAATAACTCAGAGTGGCAACTATAAAGGGGCAGTTCATTTATAATTTTCCTCAATCACATTATTCGTAAAATATCTCGACACATAAATCGATATTGACGTGTCAAATATGTTCTGCCTAACGTGTTCAACTAACAATTTCAAAAGTACATTTTTAAATTACATTACAATAGATAGTTATAGATTTTAGACACGCAGTATAATTATTACCTGACATCGGAATTCATGTGATCGATCAACAGATAAATACAACTACCTTTTATATGATTGAAGTAAGTAATAATAGCAGTTTAAAACGATACTATAAAACCTGTGAAAAAAATCTGGAGGAAAACCCCTAAAATGAGGCATTAATACTTTATCGATGCCTTTTCCAGAAGGATTTTCAATTTCAAATGACGGTATAACCAATTTTATTAAGATTACTAATAATCCCCATGAAATATTATATCAGAAAATCATACATTTTCACGTTTAATTACTACATAGTGAAACACAATAGAAGATGAAACTTCAGCAAATAGGGTAAATACACAAAACCCGATACGACACGGTAACCGATATGACAGTGCTAGGACAATTCGTCGCGGGGACAATTCATCGCGGACAAACAATTCGTCGCGGGGACAATTCGTCCCCGAGGAAAATTCGTCGCAGAGACAATCCATCGCGAACAATTCGTCGCCTTATTTTCCCTTTCGCCATGCTTCATATTATTAATTTGTTTCATATTTAATTTCATCATTTATTCACCATATTTTTCAATTCTTTTAAGTCTTCAAATTAATAAATGATGCAATATGTATTTGCAAAACTCGGTATCTACAATACAAAAGATTTTCATAATGAATTAGTAATCTTCCATTATTTTGAAATTAATTATTCCCCATTTCGAAATAAATAAAAACAATTTAATAATGAAATAATATCAAGACTTGGTATCAACAATACGAGTAATTTATGTAAATCTTAAAACCTAAGATCAAAACAACTCAAAATCTCTGGATGTAATTTGAAAAATTAGAAAATGGCATGAAATCATGTTGAATTTGAGTTTAAAATTTATATATACGATTAAAGAAAAATATACAAAACTGTACACCACGAATTGTCCACGACGAGTTGTCCGCGAATAAATTGTCCACGATCAATAATTGTCCACGACCAATTGTCCCCTCCAAGAATTGTCCGGACACGCGATATGACACAGTAGCCGATACGACAAAGTAGCTGGTATGACACAGTAGTTGATATGACACTGTAGTTGATATGACACAGTAGCCGATACGACAAAGTAGCTGGTATGACACAGTAGCTGATATGACACAGTAGTTGATATGACACAGTAGCTGATATGACACTATAACAGATATGAAACTGTAGCTGATATGACACAGAAGCTGATATGACACAGAAGCTGATAGGACACTGTAGCTGATATGACACTGTAGTTGATATGACACTGTAGTTGATAAGACACAGTAGCTGATATGACACTGTAGCTGATATGAAACTGTAGCTGATATGACACAGTAGCTGATATGACACTGTAACTGATATGACACAGTAGCCGATATATTAAGGGGTTCAGTTTTTGACATGAATTGGCTAACAGGGAATTTTTCAGCGTGCATTATATATAGTTACTAGGAGGAATATTTTCAGTTTACCGTTTAGTTACCTACTAGGAATTATCTGTTCAGTGTACTGTGTAGTGGCAATAGGAAAGATCTTTTCAGTATACAGGGTGTCCGACACTTTTGTTGCCAAACTTTAACCTAAGGTAGTGGTCGTAAAAATAAACACTTTACATTCTATAAATGTATGGTCTAAAATGCTTAGTTAAAGATTTACAAGGACTTGAAGTTGGGTAAAATAAAAATTAGTATAAAATCCGTGGCAAGGAAACGAAATGGATGAAAGTGACATGGGCCACCAAGATCTGATATTACGCCCTTAGATTTCTACTTATGAAGACATTTGAAGAGATTGGTGTATGAAACACCGATTCAATCCGGACAGGACCTGATCGGCAGGATTGTCGAAGCCTCCGTACGAATTCGCGAAACTCCTGGTGTGTTTGCTCGCGTCTACCAATCATCGGACATACGTTCGAGCGCCTACATCGCAACAAATGGGTGGCAGTTTGTAACATAATTTAAGATTATGCTTCTTGTGCTCATAATAATTACCGTTAAAAATATTTTGTTTCTCATCGCAACATTGGAAAACTAATGTATACTAATAATTATAAATAGTACAGATACTTTCCTAACCTTGTAACTCTTTAACTAAAAATTTTAGATCATACCTTCATAAAATATAAAGTGTTTATTTCGACGATCGCTACCTTACGTTAAAGTTTGGCAACAAAAGTGTTGGACACCCTGTATAGTGCCAATCAAATTAATATTACACGGTTCATGAAAACATTTCTTCCTAGTTACTACACAGTACATTGGGCATATACCCTGATAACATTGCACTATCGGGCCAACGTCGGTAAACGCCAATGCTATTAAACACTGGCCCAATGCAATGAAAACAACATTGAGCCAACGGTTTCCAAACAGCACTGGCCCAATGAAGAGAAATATTGGTTAACCAATCCAGTGATTTTTTGATGTACCACCAATATACCTATGTATTATATGGTCTACTGGTTCTATTTAGCAGTTATCGCCAGAATATCAGAGAAAATAGGTGCAATCGGTGTCTCCCAACTTTAATCACACCAAAATAGCCAATTTAATATCCTCAAATAAGTATATCTATGAAATTTAGCTGTTTCTGGCAATTTTGTAGCTGTTTTCACGCATGTTATCACTTCAATTATTAATTTTACACTTTATTTATTTCATTCATAAAAATGAACTTGGACGTTAGTTTATTCATATATTTAGTAGGAAAACTTATTTTTCGTTTGATATAATTATTCACATTGAAAATTATACTTTCTATTTAATTTTAAATGGAAATATTATTATTTGGTTGACATAGTGTAAGTAAATTATATAGATTTCAGATTGAATTGGCAACTTTTCGAATTTTTTTCCTAGCTTCGATCTGTAAAATGTATTTGTAGGACAGTTAATACATTGTTAGAAGTACCTGTTGTCTTCACGTGTTCTGTATAGCGTAATCTAATTAATATACCTGTTATATGAAAATAGTACTGGCTGTGGACGCATTGCATCGGCAACGTTAAGTATTGCCAGTACCAATTAAGTTGTTTATGCTTGGTTTTTCTGTTCAGGGCCGGTGGACATCCGTAAGATGGGCCAACGTCGGGCCTTTGCTGGCCCAATACACCGAGACCGGCATGATAACGTTGACCCAGAGTTTCATTCTGAATTGGACCTACGTTGGCCCAACATTGTAGTGTTTACTGGGTATCCTCATTAGCCACTTCACGCTACACTGAAAAGATCCACTGAATGGTGTACGGTAAGTTTACTGCCCTAATTCAACGTCGGAAAGTTCTCGCCCGAAATTTACCGTATGGTAAGTTCACCGCAGCTCAATTATTCGTACGGTAAATTCACTGCAAAAACAATTCAATTCAAAATATTACGTAAATAAAGATGACAAAGATAAGTAAACAAAGGATTATATTTTAGGCTCATACTATACTAGTAGTTTAAACGCCACGTTTTCACTGCCCTGTTTCCGATTATTAAAATTCAGTATATACTAGTCGGTGAAAATGCCGCGTATACGCCATGTTAGAAACGCTTTGCAATCTACAGTATATCATCCGGTAAAAACGCGGCGTATTCGTTGCGGTAGAAATGCTTGGCAATCTATACTGGGCAGTGAAATCACGGTGAAATCGCGGCTGATTAGCTTTGCTGTCTATACACAGCGTTTTCTATCATTTTTCTCTTTTATTTTATTTATTATCTAGAAATACTAATTGTGGAGCAATATTTCCTTCCAATACTCTGCAGCAGAAGGTTTGGTTTTTAGCGTGAACTCAAATTATAGAAAAATCAATTGTATGAGATTATGTATGAATATATTGAAACAATAAAGGAATATGAATATTTACCATCACAAAAAATTAATTTTCGCATTTTAGGGGATATCATAAAATATACCTAATCAAAACCTCAGAAATAATTCAATAGCGGGATGTTGTAAGAATGATTGACACCATGTTAACGGTTAACGTACCAACAGTCACAAGATATTTGAAATTACTGTATTTGGACGTCAAATTCCACTTTACTGGTTTGTGTATTTGTGTGCTAACACTTACGCTTCCGCAGTGAAACTGCTTAAAACTGCCCAGTATAGAATGACAAGAGGTGAAAACGCGGCTGTGGTAACGCCTCACCACCGCCTACGCCTGACAACGCCGTCAGCTAAGGCGGTAAGCGCTAGTATATACTGCAAATTTGCTTTCCATTCATTTAACCGTTATTAATTGAAGACGAGTAAACAGGACAGTGAAAACGCGCGATTTTATCTGCTAGTATAGTATAGGTTTTATATGGTGCTAGGAAAATTCGTCAACGGAAAATTCGTCCATGGAAAATTCGTCCACGGAAAATTCGTCCATGGAAAACTCGTCCACGGAAAATTCGCCCACGGAAAATTCGTCCTCGGAAAATTAGTCCACTGAAAATTCGTCCGTTTTCTCAAATTTGAAATAGAAAGAAAGACATTTTGAGTGTTAACATTATTTGAAAAAGATAATTGCAGTCTCATAAAATCTGATTAAATGAAAATAACACATATATTCAGCAGTTATAACTGTTGATGAAAAATGTATTCTATGTAGCTAATATATTATGATATCTATAATATAAAAACTTATCAAATATTTAAATTGAAAAGCTAGACATTTTCAGCAATGCAATGTTTCTCAAAAAAGTTTTATTTCATTAGGAGTGCATTGCAATACTAGCTATATTTGTTCGACGATATCTCGATATTTTTGGCGTTTTACGCTGTGTGACATCTATCTTTGTTTGAATTCTTTTAGTTAGGGTTAACTCTTCTATTAAATATTAGGATGCTATTTCTTGAACATTTTAAAATTCAATTAAATTTAACAGGTTTTCGTGTTGATTTCGTGTTCCCTGTTTTATTCCAATGTACGGAGTTTCAAAGTAGTTAAAAAACTCAATTGACATCCTCGTATAAATTTTCATTAACGCCAACAACATCTTCAGGGGTTAAGAACGCTAAGAAACCAAACATTTTATCTTAAATTATGTTAATAAAATTATTATATATCTATCAATCCTAATGTTTTTTTAAACAATTATGAATTTTACAGTACAACAAACTTTATAATGGATGCAACTAAGTAGATTAACTATGTACTATCACCTACATGCATTAAATTACTTTATAACAAAACATTTATCATAACATTTTGTTCCATTCAAATTAATTATTTTCCGTAGGCGAATTTTTCGAGGACGAATTTTCCGTGGACGAATTTTCCGTGGACGAATATTCCGTGGACGAATTTTCCGGTCACGGCTTTATATAAGCCGAAATGTTTTTTTCTGGATTTTACAGTTGCTTACTAGTTCTTGCTCTTACAAAGATTAACAAAAACCTATATTAATGTGAAAGGTTGGCACAAGACATCCAATGAGCAAAGGACGTCTGTAAATTCTGATAAATGGAAGAGTTTAGAATGAATAAAGTATGAACAAAAACTAACAGAAATTATTATTGAAAAATATTTTGCTGCAGAAATAGAAATCTGCTAGTGGTATTCAGCCTTTGGTTATTCTGATTTGTTGAATTTGGGCGAATTTCGTTATTATTTTATACATGGCTTACTTAATATACTTATATATTTAGTAAGCCATGTTTTATAGCATTGTATATATTTAATTTGTTTCATAGTCATTTTATTGCAACTAATTAAACTTATGAGGGAGGAGTGCATTAGTAAGTAAAGAATAAGAATTAAATTATGTTTTCTATTGATTACAATATATAGACAGTTATCAAACCTTTCTACGTATAACTTCCTAGCCACTTTCTATCAAAAAGTGGGCTACTGTGTTTTATCAGCTATTGTGTATTTACCCTATTGACCAAATTTAATTTGATGTCAATGAGATGATCTAGATTAGTGAATGATAATTTATTTTAATTATATTAATATTACCGGTCTCTTGAATGTAATCTGTCAACAGTTTCAGTTCAGAAAATTCTTCAGGATAGTAGGGAACCAAACCATCAGGACATGCGGATGCATTAATTTGTGATAACTCATAGAAAAACTCAACACAGGAGTTACCGATGTATATCCTTGGAGGCTTGCAATATGGTCCTAAAATAAAATAGTTATTAATTAGGAATATTTTTAAGAGATGTCTCAAAATGAGAATATAAATAGGATTTTAGTTACGTAGAAATAATGTCGTCACTTGTCTTCCAGGTGCATCAACCATGTTTCTCTTGTTGAGCAGCTTTTCAGTTTGTGAACAGTTGAACAATTTATCACCAGTGTCTTCAATAGTCACTCCCGTACAGTTTGCCGACGTCTGACATAGCTGTAAGCACGCACCTGAAAATGTAGAAGTATGTCGTAAATGATATACATATTTCAAAGAAGTAATATAAAAGGTGCAAATAGAAGTGTCTGATTCAGCTAAAACAGGTAACAATGTCAGTCTCTGGTATCGTTAGGTTTCGTTAAAAAAAGTGATTACTTACATCTTCTTGAAGTGAGTGAATGAGTAGCAATGTCAGTCTCTGTTATCATCCTGTTCAGGTGTATGAGAATTCTAGATCGTGACGCCTTGGCCTCCGTCATTAGTGTTAAAATTATCAGCATACAAATAAGTGCTTTGATTACATTCATCTTGTTTGTTTCAAGTAAAAATTAATATTTTGGTACGGACTGTAAATACTTAGAAACCATACATTTGACTAACCACACATATCATATGTTTCAAATAAACCTAATTTTCCAAAATAGGATTGAAATTTGATATTAGTCGATAAAAGTTCATAAATATCGGATAAAATTTAAACAGTACAGATCTATCACGAACTGAACCAAGACTGGATATTACAAAGTCAAATATGACCTTTAACTCTAGCATCAGAGCGTGCAAATCAATTTACCGCCGCACACAATTAATATTTTAGTGTTGAAAAGAAACATAGTGCAATGAATATAATTTGATGGAATGGTTTAAAACTTTAAAGTCACTGACGTCAAAAGTAAAACACGAACATTAATATATTATTATGAATACAGTAAAGTTCCTCAATTATGAAAAACAGAGCAGTCTGTATATTTTGTGTTCCATAAATTATGTAGTTTTAAAGTAACTATTTATTTTTATGCAAAAATATATATTTTATGTAATATAAGGTTTAATCTTATCTTTTGCTACTTTCCCGCTTATATGTTACTTCCCCGCAGCTTTCTCACGCTTTTGCTCATTGTTTGTTATATTCCCGCGTGTTAAATCATTTAAATGGAAGTTTGGCTATAATTCCCGCATGTTTTGCCCCGCGAGAAAGCACACTTGTGCCTTCCCACGTACCAGTATGCAATCCCGCTCCCGCGTAAACAGTATCCAGCAGGTCTAGCTAACTATGGCAACCGAGGAATATTTTCTCTCTCTAAATATTTCCTATTAACAATCGATCTAATTATAACAATCGACCTAATTAATTTACTGATCTATTGTTAATACGCAGAAGTATTTTAATCCTTATAAAGATTATAATCTTTAACAAGATTATAAACTTTATAATCATGTACTACTCTTCAATAGCTAATCAAGGAAGAGGTGTTAGGAAGTTCCAACTCATATTTATGGTTATGTTATTCAGTCCCAAACTCATGTGAGAACACGACTCATATTTATGGCCATGTTATTCAGACCTAAACTCATGTAAACTCATGCAAGAACACGAATTCAATTATATTATTAACTTTGATGCCGCCGTTCTTAACTCTTTGATAAAGCCGAACTTACCACCCAAGACCTGGGAAAACTCTGGGCGCATTTGGCCTTCAATCCCCCTATAAAACCCAAATGAGAATCATTTCAGTTGTTCAGTTCTATTCTTTCTTCGTCACTCCTTGACGTGTTCGCCGGTACACCGTGTGTCTGATATAAAGTGTTCGAGCTCTATCGATCTAGAACCCTTGATCAGTTAACTCTTGAATAACATTCCATAATAGTGACTGAATGAATTAAGTGCCAATAGATTTATTATAATCAAGCTTACTAACACTATTTCATGACGAAATAAAACACAAGTTAATTAATCGTTATTTTACTCAAACTTTATACTGTGTAAACTAATTGATTTATTATATTAGATTGTGTTACCGTGACTTTCATTTCTCCCACTTAATTGTAATTATTGAATTATAAAGGCAATTGTTATTTATTTTGATCAACTTGAATTTACGAAGACTAAGAACCAGCAAATTAACTAAGAAGTCTTTTTGTCTTTGAGGAAAATAAAACAAAGACTAGAGAGAGAACTAAAAAGTTAATATTTCCCTTCAAAATAATCAATACATAACATTTGTTATTATATAAAATGTATGAATTTGTATTTTATTAATTTTTCTATTATTCAATATGTTTTTGAAAGTTAGTTATCAGCAGCCTAGCTTATTTAGTTAGTTTCTAACTGCCCATAGGCCATTATATTTAAACTCACAAGGTGTTTGTAGCATCCTAGCATTCGGATTTTTATCAATTAACAAGCGAAACAATTACAATATTGAAATATATTCATACCATTGGATAGATTTTTAAATTTAAAGAGTTCTGGCTTGTGACCCACTATGGGTTTAATTTATAATTTAAGATATATTGAAGACTAAAGTCCATTTTATACACTTGCACACTAATCACCGGAGTGAATGGTCTTTAGTTTTTTATCCATTTTTCCGTGGAAACACAATTATGTTATTATAATTTGATATCATCTGATAGATTATTTAATTTAGAAAAATTCTGAGTGAGGAACTAGTATCGAAAAATGTACGGTTTAAGAGTAAACCCCATATATCTCACTGTTTCACAACTCATTTTTCTAAAAGTGCCATATCGTCCATCTGAAAAAAATTTCAATTCGTTTAACCTGTTATAGTCTATGAACCTTGGATAAATCACCCCAGAATTGTATCAAAGATACAGACTGAAGCGGGACCTATTGGAATAATAACAACTCGATATTGAAAAAAGTTAAAATTTAAACATGATTTGTTACTTTTTCTTTGTTTTAAAATTGACATTGCTATAATAAATAAATATGTTTTTGTACTGCCAAGTGCCAACAAAGAGAACGGTTAACATTGTGTTCCTGTTTATTCTTGTTCCAAGGATTTTAAACATGAATTTTAACTTTTTCTTAATATAGCAATGTTAGTTAATTTTTTTTCTATGCTGTCACACATGAGAATTAACTTACTAGTTTTATTTGTAATTTTCAATAAGTTATAATTATATCTCTTTTATTTTCAATCGGCGACGAATTGTCCGGGGATGAATTGTCCATGCGACGAATTCTCTGGCGACAAATTGTCCTAGCACCATTTCTTTTTTAAGATCGAAAACGTGAAACCGTCCGATAAGTCGGAATTTACCCTAGAGTCTCTAATTACTATTCTCGGATTTTAATAATAATTATTATATATTTCTTTTCTAACATGTACGAAAATGTGGAACAGCTCGATAACTCAGAAGTTACCCATATAAAGGGTATTTATAATATATTTTTTCCTTTATAATCGACAATGTGGAACAGTCCGATAACTCGGAATTTACCCCATACTAAAGCACTAGTAATTTATTTTCATTGGGACAATGAGCCTAATTGAATCTGTAGCGAGGCACTCAAATGGTGATGAGAGTAAACCGAACAAAAAAGGAGTAGTGACCTCAATGAGAAATGAATAACAAACTATAACAAGAAATGAATAACAAACTATAACAAGAAGTGAATAACAAACTATAACAAGAAGTGAATAACAAACTATAACAAGAAATGAATTACAAACTATAACAAGAAGTGAATAACAAACTATAACAAGAAATGAATTACAAACTATAACAAGAAGTGAATAACAAACTATAACAAGAAGTGAATAACAAACTATAACAAGAAGTGAATAACAAACTATAACAAGAAGTGAATAACAAACTATAACAAGAAGTGAATAACAAACTATAACAAGAAGTGAATAACAAACTATAACAAGAAGTGAATAACAAACTATAACAAGAAGTGAATAACAAACTATAACAAGAAGTGAATAACAAACTATAACAAGAAATGAATTACAAACTATAACAAGAAGTGAATAACAAACTATAACAAGAAGTGAATAACAAACTATAACAAGAAATGAATTACAAACTATAACAAGAAGTGAATAACAAACTATAACAAGAAATGAATTACAAACTATAACAAGAAGTGAATAACAAACTATAACAAGAAGTGAATAACAAACTATAACAAGAAGTGAATAACAAACTATAACAAGAAGTGAATAACAAACTATAACAAGAAATGAATAACAAACTATAACAAGAAATGAATTACAAACTATAACAAGAAGTGAATAACAAACTATAACAAGAAATGAATAACAAACTATAACAAGAAATGAATTACAAACTATAACAAGAAGTGAATAACAAACTATAACAAGAAGTGAATAACAAACTATAACAAGAAGTGAATAACAAACTATAACAAGAAGTGAATAACAAACTATAACAAGAAATGAATAACAAACTATAACAAGAAATGAATTACAAACTATAACAAGAAGTGAATAACAAACTATAACAAGAAGTGAATAACAAACTATAACAAGAAATGAATTACAAACTATAACAAGAAGTGAATAACAAACTATAACAAGAAGTGAATAACAAACTATAACAAGAAGTGAATAACAAACTATAACAAGAAGTGAATAACAAACTATAACAAGAAGTGAATAACAAACTATAACAAGAAGTAAATAACAAACTATAACAAGAAGTGAATAACAAACTATAACAAGAAGTGAATAACAAACTATAACAAGAAGTGAATAACAAACTATAACAAGAAGTGAATAACAAACTATAACAAGAAATGAATTACAAACTATAACAAGAAGTGAATAACAAACTATAACAAGAAGTGAATAACAAACTATAACAAGAAGTGAATAACAAACTATAACAAGAAGTGAATAACAAACTATAACAAGAAGTGAATAATAAACTATAACAAGAAATGAATTACAAACTATAACAAGAAGTGAATAACAAACTATAACAAGAAGTGAATAACAAACTATAACAAGAAATGAATAACAAACTATAACAAGAAATGAATTACAAACTATAACAAGAAGTGAATAACAAACTATAAAAAGAAATGAATTACAAACTATAACAAGAAGTGAATAACAAACTATAACAAGAAGTGAATAACAAACTATAACAAGAAATGAATAACAAACTATAACAAGAAGTGAATAACAAACTATAACAAGAAATGAATTACAAACTATAACAAGAAGTGAATAACAAACTATAACAAGAAATGAATAACAAACTATAACAAGAAATGAATTACAAACTATAACAAGAAGTGAATAACAAACTATAACAAGAAATGAATAACAAACTATAACAAGAAATGAATAACAAACTATAACAAGAAATGAATTACAAACTATAACAAGAAGTGAATAACAAACTATAACAAGAAATGAATTACAAACTATAACAAGAAGTGAATAACAAACTATAACAAGAAGTGAATAACAAACTATAACAAGAAGTGAATAACAAACTATAACAAGAAATGAATTACAAACTATAACAAGAAGTGAATAACAAACTATAACAAGAAGTGAATAACAAACTATAACAAGAAGTGAATAACAAACTATAACAAGAAATGAATAACAAACTATAACAAGAAATGAATTACAAACTATAACAAGAAGTGAATAACAAACTATAACAAGAAGTGAATAACAAACTATAACAAGAAATGAATTACAAACTATAACAAGAAGTGAATAACAAACTATAACAAGAAATGAATAACAAACTATAACAAGAAGTGAATAACAAACTATAACAAGAAGTGAATAACAAACTATAACAAGAAGTGAATAATAAACTATAACAAGAAATGAATAACAAACTATAACAAGAAATGAATTACAAACTATAACAAGAAGTGAATAACAAACTATAACAAGAAATGAATTACAAACTATAACAAGAAGTGAATAACAAACTATAACAAGAAGTGAATAACAAACTATAACAAGAAGTGAATAACAAACTATAACAAGAAGTGAATAACAAACTATAACAAGAAGTGAATAACAAACTATAACAAGAAGTGAATAACAAACTATAACAAGAAGTGAATAACAAACTATAACAAGAAGTGAATAACAAACTATAACAAGAAATGAATAACAAACTATAACAAGAAATGAATTACAAACTATAACAAGAAGTGAATAACAAACTATAACAAGAAGTGAATAACAAACTATAACAAGAAATGAATTACAAACTATAACAAGAAGTGAATAACAAACTATAACAAGAAATGAATAACAAACTATAACAAGAAGTGAATAACAAACTATAACAAGAAGTGAATAACAAACTATAACAAGAAGTGAATTACAAACTATAACAAGAAGTGAATAACAAACTATAACAAGAAGTGAATAACAAACTATAACAAGAAATGAATAACAAACTATAACAAGAAATGAATTACAAACTATAACAAGAAGTGAATAACAAACTATAACAAGAAATGAATAACAAACCACAACAAGAAATGAATAACAAACTATAACAAGAAGTGAATAACAAACTATAACAAGAAATGAATAACAAACTATAACAAGAAGTGAATAACAAACTATAACAAGAAATGAATTACAAACTATAACAAGAAGTGAATAACAAACTATAACAAGAAATGAATAACAAACTATAACAAGAAATGAATTACAAACTATAACAAGAAGTGAATAACAAACTATAACAAGAAATGAATAACAAACTATAACAAGAAGTGAATAACAAACTATAACAAGAAATGAATAACAAACTATAACAAGAAGTGAATAACAAACTATAACAAGAAATGAATTACAAACTATAACAAGAAGTGAATAACAAACTATAACAAGAAATGAATAACAAACTATAACAAGAAGTGAATAACAAACTATAACAAGAAATGAATTACAAACTATAACAAGAAGTGAATAACAAACTATAACAAGAAATGAATAACAAACTATAACAAGAAATGAATTACAAACTATAACAAGAAATGAATTACAAACTATAACAAGAAATGAATAACAAACTATAACAAGAAATGAATAACAAACTATAACAAGAAGTGAATAACAAACTATAACAAGAAATGAATTACAAACTATAACAAGAAGTGAATAACAAACTATAACAAGAAGTGAATAACAAACTATAACAAGAAATGAATAACAAACTATAACAAGAAATGAATTACAAACTATAACAAGAAGTGAATAACAAACTATAACAAGAAATGAATTACAAACTATAACTATAAGAAGTGAATAACAAACTATAACAAGAAATGAATAACAAACTATAACAAGAAGTGAATAACAAACTATAACAAGAAATGAATTACAAACTATAACAAGAAGTGAATAACAAACTATAACAAGAAGTGAATAACAAACTATAACAAGAAGTGAATAACAAACTATAACAAGAAGTGAATAACAAACTATAACAAGAAGTGAATTACAAACTATAACAAGAAGTGAATAACAAACTATAACAAGAAATGAATAACAAACTATAACAAGAAGTGAATAACAAACTATAACAAGAAGTGAATAACAAACTATAACAAGAAATGAAGAACAAACTATAACAAGAAGTGAATAACAAACTATAACAAGAAGTGAATAACAAACTATAACAAGAAGTGAATAACAAACTATAACAAGAAATGAATTACAAACTATAACAAGAAGTGAATAACAAACTATAACAAGAAGTGAATAACAAACTATAACAAGAAGTGAATAACAAACTATAACAAGAAGTGAATAACAAACTATAACAAGAAATGACTTACAAACTATAACAAGAAGTGAATAACAAACTATAACAAGAAGTGAATTACAAACTATAACAAGAAGTGAATAACAAACTATAACAAGAAGTGAATAACAAACTATAACAAGAAATGAATAACAAACTATAACAAGAAGTGAATAACAAACTATAACAAGAAGTGAATAACAAACTATAACAAGAAATGAATTACAAACTATAACAAGAAGTGAATAACAAACTATAACAAGAAGTGAATAACAAACTATAACAAGAAATGAATAACAAACTATAACAAGAAGTGAATAACAAACTATAACAAGAAATGAATTACAAACTATAACAAGAAGTGAATAACAAACTATAACAAGAAGTGAATAACAAACTATAACAAGAAGTGAATAAGAAACTATAACAAGAAGTGAATAACAAACTATAACAAGAAGTGAATAACAAACTATAACAAGAAGTGAATAACAAACTATAACAAGAAGTGAATAACAAACTATAACAAGAAGTGAATAACAAACTATAACAAGAAATGAATTACAAACTATAACAAGAAGTTAATAACAAACTATAACAAGAAGTGAATAACAAACTATAACAAGAAGTGAATAACAAACTATAACAAGAAGTGAATAACAAACTATAACAAGAAATGACTTACAAACTATAACAAGAAGTGAATAACAAACTATAACAAGAAGTGAATTACAAACTATAACAAGAAGTGAATAACAAACTATAACAAGAAGTGAATAACAAACTATAACAAGAAATGAATAACAAACTATAACAAGAAGTGAATAACAAACTATAACAAGAAGTGAATAACAAACTATAACAAGAAATGACTTACAAACTATAACAAGAAGTGAATAACAAACTATAACAAGAAGTGAATTACAAACTATAACAAGAAGTGAATAACAAACTATAACAAGAAGTGAATAACAAACTATAACAAGAAATGAATAACAAACTATAACAAGAAGTGAATAACAAACTATAACAAGAAGTGAATAACAAACTATAACAAGAAATGAATTACAAACTATAACAAGAAGTGAATAACAAACTATAACAAGAAGTGAATAACAAACTATAACAAGAAATGAATAACAAACTATAACAAGAAGTGAATAACAAACTATAACAAGAAATGAATTACAAACTATAACAAGAAGTGAATAACAAACTATAACAAGAAGTGAATAACAAACTATAACAAGAAGTGAATAACAAACTATAACAAGAAGTGAATAACAAACTATAACAAGAAGTGAATAACAAACTATAACAAGAAGTGAATAACAAACTATAACAAGAAATGAATAACAAACTATAACAAGAAGTGAATAACAAACTATAACAAGAAGTGAATAACAAACTATAACAAGAAATGAATAACAAACTATAACAAGAAGTGAATAACAAACTATAACAAGAAGTGAATAACAAACTATAACAAGAAGTGAATAACAAACTATAACAAGAAATGAATTACAAACTATAACAAGAAGTGAATAACAAACTATAACAAGAAGTGAATAACAAACTATAACAAGAAGTGAATAACAAACTATAACAAGAAGTGAATAACAAACTATAACAAGAAATGACTTACAAACTATAACAAGAAGTGAATAACAAACTATAACAAGAAGTGAATTACAAACTATAACAAGAAGTGAATAACAAACTATAACAAGAAATGAATAACAAACTATAACAAGAAATGAATTACAAACTATAACAAGAAGTGAATAACAAACTATAACAAGAAGTGAATTACAAACTATAACAAGAAGTGAATAACAAACTATAACAAGAAGTGAATAACAAACTATAACAAGAAGTGAATAACAAACTATAACAAGAAATGAATTACAAACTATAACAAGAAGTGAATAACAAACTATAACAAGAAATGAATAACAAACTATAACAAGAAATGAATTACAAACTATTACAAGAAATGAATTACAAACTATAACAAGAGGTGAATAACAAACTATAACAAGAAATGAATAACAAACTATAACAAGAAATGAATTACAAACTATAACAAGAAGTGAATAACAAACTATAACAAGAAATGAATAACAAACCACAACAAGAAATGAATAACAAACTATAACAAGAAGTGAATAACAAACTGTAACAAGAAATGAATAACAAACTATAACAAGAAATGAATTACAAACTATAACAAGAAGTGAATAACAAACTATAACAAGAAATGAATAACAAACTATAACAAGAAATGAATTACAAACTATAACAAGAAGTGAATAACAAACTATAACAAGAAATGAATTACAAACTATAACAAGAAGTGAATAATAAACTATAACAAGAAATGAATTACAAACTATAACAAGAAGTGAATAACAAACTATAACAAGAAATGAATTACAAACTATAACAAGAAGTGAATAATAAACTATAACAAGAAATGAATTACAAACTATAACAAGAAGTGAATAACAAACTATAACAAGAAGTGAATAACAAACTATAACAAGAAATGAATAACAAACTATAACAAGAAATGAATTACAAACTATAACAAGAAGTGAATAACAAACTATAACAAGAAATGAATTACAAACTATAACAAAAAGTGAATAACAAACTATAACAAGAAGTGAATAACAAACTATAACAAGAAATGAATAACAAACTATAACAAGAAGTGAATAACAAACTATAACAAGAAATGAATTACAAACTATAACAAGAAGTGAATAACAAACTATAACAAGAAATGAATAACAAACTATAACAAGAAATGAATTACAAACTATAACAAGAAGTGAATAACAAACTATAACAAGAAATGAATAACAAACTATAACAAGAAATGAATAACAAACTATAACAAGAAATGAATAACAAACTATAACAAGAAGTGAATAACAAACTATAACAAGAAATGAATTACAAACTATAACAAGAAATGAATAACAAACTATAACAATAAATGAATTACAAACTATAACAAGAAGTGAATAACAAACTATAACAAGAAGTGAATAACAAACTATAACAAGAAGTGAATAACAAACTATAACAAGAAATGAATTACAAACTATAACAAGAAGTGAATAACAAACTATAACAAGAAGTGAATAACAAACTATAACAAGAAGTGAATAACAAACTATAACAAGAAGTGAATAACAAACTATAACAAGAAGTGAATAACAAACTATAACAAGAAATGAATAACAAACTATAACAAGAAATGAATAACAAACTATAACAAGAAATGAATTACAAACTATAACAAGAAGTGAATAACAAACTATAACAAGAAGTGAATAACAAACTATAACAAGAAGTGAATAACAAACTATAACAAGAAATGAATAACAAACTATAACAAGAAATGAATTACAAACTATAACAAGAAGTGAATAACAAACTATAACAAGAAGTGAATAACAAACTATAACAAGAAATGAATTACAAACTATAACAAGAAGTGAATAACAAACTATAACAAGAAGTGAATAACAAACTATAACAAGAAGTGAATAACAAACTATAACAAGAAGTGAATAACAAACTATAACAAGAAGTGAATAACAAACTATAACAAGAAGTAAATAACAAACTATAACAAGAAGTGAATAACAAACTATAACAAGAAGTGAATAACAAACTATAACAAGAAGTGAATAACAAACTATAACAAGAAGTGAATAACAAACTATAACAAGAAATGAATTACAAACTATAACAAGAAGTGAATAACAAACTATAACAAGAAGTGAATAACAAACTATAACAAGAAATGAATTACAAACTATAACAAGAAGTGAATAACAAACTATAACAAGAAATGAATAACAAACTATAACAAGAAATGAATTACAAACTATAACAAGAAGTGAATAACAAACTATAACAAGAAATGAATTACAAACTAGGTATAACAAGAAGTGAATAATAAACTATAACAAGAAATGAATTACAAACTATAACAAGAAGTGAATAACAAACTATAACAAGAAGTGAATAACAAACTATAACAAGAAATGAATAACAAACTATAACAAGAAATGAATTATAAACTATAACAAGAAGTGAATAACAAACTATAAAAAGAAATGAATTACAAACTATAACAAGAAGTGAATAACAAACTATAACAAGAAGTGAATAACAAACTATAACAAGAAATGAATAACAAACTATAACAAGAAGTGAATAACAAACTATAACAAGAAATGAATTACAAACTATAACAAGAAGTGAATAACAAACTATAACAAGAAATGAATAACAAACTATAACAAGAAATGAATTACAAACTATAACAAGAAGTGAATAACAAACTATAACAAGAAATGAATAACAAACTATAACAAGAAATGAATAACAAACTATAACAAGAAATGAATTACAAACTATAACAAGAAGTGAATAACAAACTATAACAAGAAATGAATTACAAACTATAACAAGAAGTGAATAACAAACTATAACAAGAAGTGAATAACAAACTATAACAAGAAGTGAATAACAAACTATAACAAGAAATGAATTACAAACTATAACAAGAAGTGAATAACAAACTATAACAAGAAGTGAATAACAAACTATAACAAGAAGTGAATAACAAACTATAACAAGAAATGAATAACAAACTATAACAAGAAATGAATTACAAACTATAACAAGAAGTGAATAACAAACTATAACAAGAAGTGAATAACAAACTATAACAAGAAATTAATTACAAACTATAACAAGAAGTGAATAACAAACTATAACAAGAAATGAATAACAAACTATAACAAGAAGTGAATAACAAACTATAACAAGAAGTGAATAACAAACTATAACAAGAAGTGAATAATAAACTATAACAAGAAATGAATAACAAACTATAACAAGAAATGAATTACAAACTATAACAAGAAGTGAATAACAAACTATAACAAGAAGTGAATAACAAACTATAACAAGAAGTGAATAACAAACTATAACAAGAAGTGAATAACAAACTATAACAAGAAGTGAATAACAAACTATAACAAGAAGTGAATAACAAACTATAACAAGAAGTGAATAACAAACTATAACAAGAAGTGAATAACAAACTATAACAAGAAATGAATAACAAACTATAACAAGAAATGAATTACAAACTATAACAAGAAGTGAATAACAAACTATAACAAGAAGTGAATAACAAACTATAACAAGAAATGAATTACAAACTATAACAAGAAGTGAATAACAAACTATAACAAGAAATGAATAACAAACTATAACAAGAAGTGAATAACAAACTATAACAAGAAGTGAATAACAAACTATAACAAGAAGTGAATTACAAACTATAACAAGAAGTGAATAACAAACTATAACAAGAAGTGAATAACAAACTATAACAAGAAATGAATAACAAACTATAACAAGAAATGAATTACAAACTATAACAAGAAGTGAATAACAAACTATAACAAGAAATGAATAACAAACCACAACAAGAAATGAATAACAAACTATAACAAGAAGTGAATAACAAACTATAACAAGAAATGAATAACAAACTATAACAAGAAGTGAATAACAAACTATAACAAGAAATGAATTACAAACTATAACAAGAAGTGAATAACAAACTATAACAAGAAATGAATAACAAACTATAACAAGAAATGAATTACAAACTATAACAAGAAGTGAATAACAAACTATAACAAGAAATGAATAACAAACTATAACAAGAAATGAATTACAAACTATAACAAGAAGTGAATAACAAACTATAACAAGAAATGAATTACAAACTATAACAAGAAGTGAATAACAAACTATAACAAGAAATGAATTACAAACTATAACAAGAAGTGAATAACAAACTATAACAAGAAGTGAATAACAAACTATAACAAGAAATGAATAACAAACTATAACAAGAAATGAATTACAAACTATAACAAGAAGTGAATAACAAACTATAACAAGAAATGAATTACAAACTATAACAAGAAATGAATAATAAACTATAACAAGAAGTGAATTACAAACTATAACAAGAAATGAATTACAAACTATAACAAGAAGTGAATAACAAACTATAACAAGAAATGAATTACAAACTATAACAAGAAGTGAATAACAAACTATAACAAGAAGTGAATAACAAATTATAACAAGAAGTGAATAACAAACTATAACAAGAAATGAATAACAAACTATAACAAGAAATGAATTACAAACTATAACAAGAAGTGAATAACAAACTATAACAAGAAATGAATTACAAACTATAACAAGAAGTGAATAACAAACTATAACAAGAAGTGAATAACAAACTATAACAAGAAGTGAATAACAAACTATAACAAGAAATGAATTACAAACTATAACAAGAAGTGAATAACAAACTATAACAAGAAGTGAATAACAAACTATAACAAGAAATGAATAACAAACTATAACAAGAAGTGAATAACAAACTATAACAAGAAATGAATTACAAACTATAACAAGAAGTGAATAACAAACTATAACAAGAAGTGAATAACAAACTATAACAAGAAGTGAATAACAAACTATAACAAGAAGTGAATAACAAACTATAACAAGAAGTGAATAACAAACTATAACAAGAAGTGAATAACAAACTATAACAAGAAATGAATAACAAACTATAACAAGAAGTGAATAACAAACTATAACAAGAAGTGAATAACAAACTATAACAAGAAATGAATAACAAACTATAACAAGAAGTGAATAACAAACTATAACAAGAAGTGAATAACAAACTATAACAAGAAGTGAATAACAAACTATAACAAGAAATGAATTACAAACTATAACAAGAAGTGAATAACAAACTATAACAAGAAGTGAATAACAAACTATAACAAGAAGTGAATAACAAACTATAACAAGAAGTGAATAACAAACTATAACAAGAAATGACTTACAAACTATAGCAAGAAGTGAATAACAAACTATAACAAGAAGTGAATTACAAACTATAACAAGAAGTGAATAACAAACTATAACAAGAAATGAATAACAAACTATAACAAGAAATGAATTACAAACTATAACAAGAAGTGAATAACAAACTATAACAAGAAGTGAATTACAAACTATAACAAGAAGTGAATAACAAACTATAACAAGAAGTGAATAACAAACTATAACAAGAAGTGAATAACAAACTATAACAAGAAATGAATAACAAACTATAACAAGAAGTGAATTACAAACTATAACAAGAAATGAATTACAAACTATAACAAGAAGTGAATTACAAACTATAACAAGAAATGAATTACAAACTATAACAAGAAGTGAATTACAAACTATAACAAGAAATGAATAACAAACTATAACAAGAAGTGAATAACAAACTATAACAAGAAGTGAATAACAAACTATAACAAGAAATGAATAACAAACTATAACAAGAAATGAATTACAAACTATAACAAGAAGTGAATAACAAACTATAACAAGAAATGAATAACAAACCACAACAAGAAATGAATAACAAACTATAACAAGAAGTGAATAACAAACTATAACAAGAAATGAATAACAAACTATAACAAGAAATGAATTACAAACTATAACAAGAAGTGAATAACAAACTATAACAAGAAATGAATAACAAACTATAACAAGAAATGAATTACAAACTATAACAAGAAGTGAATAACAAACTATAACAAGAAATGAATTACAAACTATAACAAGAAGTGAATAATAAACTATAACAAGAAATGAATTACAAACTATAACAAGAAGTGAATAACAAACTATAACAAGAAATGAATTACAAACTATAACAAGAAGTGAATAATAAACTATAACAAGAAATGAATTACAAACTATAACAAGAAGTGAATAACAAACTATAACAAGAAGTGAATAACAAACTATAACAAGAAATGAATAACAAACTATAACAAGAAATGAATTACAAACTATAACAAGAAATGAATAACAAACTATAACAAGAAGTGAATAACAAACTATAACAAAAAGTGAATAACAAACTATAACAAGAAGTGAATAACAAACTATAACAAGAAATGAATAACAAACTATAACAAGAAGTGAATAACAAACTATAACAAGAAATGAATTACAAACTATAACAAGAAGTGAATAACAAACTATAACAAGAAATGAATTACAAACTATAACAAGAAATGAATAACAAACTATAACAAGAAGTGAATAACAAACTATAACAAGAAATGAATAACAAACTATAACAAGAAGTGAATAACAAACTATAACAAGAAGTGAATAACAAACTATAACAAGAAATGAATTACAAACTATAACAAAAAGTGAATAACAAACTATAACAAGAAGTGAATAACAAACTATAACAAGAAATGAATAACAAACTATAACAAGAAGTGAATAACAAACTATAACAAGAAATGAATTACAAACTATAACAAGAAGTGAATAACAAACTATAACAAGAAATGAATAACAAACTATAACAAGAAATGAATTACAAACTATAACAAGAAGTGAATAACAAACTATAATAAGAAATGAATAACAAACTATAACAAGAAATGAATAACAAACTATAACAAGAAATGAATAACAAACTATAACAAGAAGTGAATAACAAACTATAACAAGAAATGAATTACAAACTATAACAAGAAATGAATAACAAACTATAACAAGAAGTGAATAACAAACTATAACAAGAAATGAATTACAAACTATAACAAGAAGTGAATAACAAACTATAACAAGAAGTGAATAACAAACTATAACAAGAAGTGAATAACAAACTATAACAAGAAGTGAATAACAAACTATAACAAGAAGTGAATAACAAACTATAACAAGAAGTGAATAACACACAATTATAACAAGAATTTCTTCAAGATTTGAGTTAATTTCTTTGAAATTTGAGTGAATTTGTTCGAAATTTAATTTAGTTTCTTCGAAATTTAATTTAATTTCTTTGAAATTTAATTTAATTTCCTTGAAATTTAATTTAATTTCCTTGAAATTTGAATAAATTTACTTTAATTGCAAATTGAGTGAATTTCTTTGAAATTTCATTTGATTTCTTTAGTAATTCAATTTCTTTCAATTTAAAAATCGTTTGTGTACAATCATGGCTTATTTAATGATAAGGCCTGATTTTCTACCTTTTCGTCAAAAAAATAGAACGCTAGATCGTTCTTAATAAATTGTATTTGGAAATTGTTTTCAGTTTATTTTCTCTGTTTATGCTGCATTTTGGAATATTCTACATTGGAAAATGGTTAATAAGTGCTCGATAATGGATTTTTCTAATCATCGTGGGAAGAGTACAGGAGCAGTTTTTCAATTACCAAAAGAAGACCATGCAAGAATGCAGTATAGGTGAAATTTTTGAATCGAAAAGATTTTGAAATAAATAATTGACGAAATAGAAACGCCTCCACATACTGCTGAGAAATGCCACCGCATACTTCTGATAGACGTCACCGCATAGTGCTGAGAAACGCCTTCGCATACTGTTGATAAACACCTCCACATACTGCTGAGAAACGCCTCAACATACTGCTGAGAAATGCCACCGCATACAGCTGAGAAACTCCCCTGCATACTGCTGAGAAACGCCACCGCATACTGCTGAGACACGCCACCGTATACTGCTGAGAAACGCCTCAACATACTGCTGAGAAAAACCACGGCATAGTGCTGAGAAAAACCACCGCATAGTGCTGAGAAAAACCACCGCATAGTGCTGAGAAACGCCACTGCATACTGCTGAGAAACGCCACTGCATACTGCTGAGAAACGCCTCAACATACTGCTGAGAAAAACCACGGCATAGTGCTGAGAAAAACCACCGCATAGTGCTGAGAAAAACCACCGCATAGTGCTGAGAAAAACCACCGCATAGTGCTGAGAAACGCCACCGCATACTGCTGAGAAACGCCACTGCATACTGCTGAGAAACGCCTCAACATACTGCTGAGAAAAACCACGGCATAGTGCTGAGAAAAACCACCGCATAGTGCTGAGAAAAACCACCGCATAGTGCTGAGAAAAACCACCGCATAGTGCTGAGAAAAACCACCGCATAGTGCTGAGAAAAACCACCGCATAGTGCTGAGAAAAACCACCGCATAGTGCTGAGAAACGCCTCCACATACTGCTGAGAAACGCAACCGCATACTGCTGAGAAACGCCACTGCATACTGCTGAGAAACGCCTCCACATACTGCTGAGAAACGCAACCGCATACTGCTGAGAAACGACTCCGCATAGTGCTGAGAAACGACTCCGCATACTGCTGAGAAACGAATTAAGTAAGCCATGGTACAATACAATATTCATACTTCACGGGATTTTGAAGGTATTTTTAAGTTTGAAGCTTTCGAATGGGAAAATATCTATATGCAGTATCGTCAGAAACTACGATTAATAGTTCACTCCCACCATTCTAAATGCAATGTTCGTCAAATAAGCAAACAACGGAAAGCTCCCAACATAAAAACTTGCATCAACATTGGTATTTAAATAACCCACTTGATAATATAAAGACTGCGGAGTAACATTCAATACAAAGACTCAAAGGAGTAGTTATTTATGAATTATTCTATGCGATGTTCAGTTTAAAGTGGCACTTTAACTCAATTAGATCTGTTGTCAAGTGGTTTAGCATGTGACAATTCTTATGTTTCTCTAAAAACTCAATAAAGTAACTTAATATATATGACCTCCATTAGGATACTCAACTCTTTGAGTAGGTGGGTGCCGACTATATAAGACACTGAACAGAGTACAAGTGTATTAGTGCGTCACCTCACTCTTGTACGTTATATGCTGCATGACAGTTTAACATAATTTTATAATGAGACCAAAGTTGTGCATATTTTCGGTTCTTACTTTCAGCAGTTTCTTTTTCAGTCAAACCGGAGGTGAGTGAATTTATATCCAAAAAGTTATCTTAATTATTATTAATTATTTAATATATTAGTTATTTAGACACTATCTTTAGGTTGGTGGCTTTCTACAATTTCGAAAATTAATTAAAATTCCAATTGATAATATATTTCATTCACATTTGTTCTATTTTCTTCAGCGTTTATTGATGGCCCTCTCCAAGCTCCGGGAAAAAATGAGATTAAAACATAATATTTTAGAACTAAGCACTTGGATCAATTTGCAAACTGCATAAAATTCAGTTTAGTATATATTCCTGTGGCACTAGAACTTTTTTTCACCAGATTTTCCCCCGCCGGACTGAACCTTCGTAAATTCGCATTCAATTTAATATATGCTTCAAAGTTGAATCGTTATTGCAATACAAAGGGATTAGAAAAAAGTCGCAATTTATTCTAAGCAGCTGTAATTAATTCAGTTTATTCCAGCTCTATAGTTATACAATATACATATCGTGAATTTATAAAGAGAATTGCCAGTTATTATAAAATATAACGATCAATGTACTGCTCGAAAACTACTCAATTGATTGCATTTTATTAATTTGACAATTATTATACTACAGAATTAATTCATCTACAATATATTTTTATTAAACTTGATATTGGCCTATTTTTATAGTGTCCATTTTCCTATATTATGCATATTTAATATTTATACCTTAACGAAAATACAATTATTTAACCAATATTATGAAAATACCTACATAAGAAATCTTTAATTAAATCGAGGCTTTTCAAGTAGTCAGGTTTGAGGACGATTTTACATAATGTCGTACATTTTCTCTAAAAATCTCCATTGTAAACTAATTCCAGTCAAGTAGTGACCAATTCCCGTGCAACAATATTATTTTTAAAAAAAATCCAAAGAAGGTCTACTATTTGCGACGGCACACTTCGTTTTTTTTTCGAGAATTAAATAGAAAATAGCATTTGGTCCTTTAGAGTTTAAATTTAGAAGCTATCTAGGGGGGGGGATTCCGACGGGGAAAAGACCGACGGGTAATAGTCGGTGGAATAGTTCATTTGCCATTTTTCTATATGGCTTTAAAGTTTTTAATACTCTGTGTGCAACAACAATTATACCAAACAGTAATCTGAAGCTGAAGAAAAAGATAGTGCACGGTCTGTTTTGGTTTACAAATAAAATTTTATGAACAAACATTGTATGTTCGGCCTTAATTTAAGAATAATCTTGTTTCCTGAAGTATAAAAAAGTTTCTATTATAACGGTATCTATTTTTTTACCTTTAAAGGAATATTTAACATTTCATTAATGATACCTAGCTAGTTGACATTCAAATCAAACATTCTTCGGAATGAATATTAGCAAGTTGGAAGCAAAACGGGTATTATAGGTTTTTATTATAAATATCTTTAAAACTAGAGTAAGTACCTATCAAATCTTCGGACAGACCGATTTGTCGGACAAATAAGTTTAAACACCAAAATATAAAGAAGTATTATATACTTATAAAGTTTATATTATATACTTATAAATTATATACTTATATAAAGAAGTATTATACTAGTTATAGATATAACTAGTTACAGAGCAGCTCCAATGTAATAGCAAACACTAGCTATAGTTTGCATTATTTTGCTTACAATGAATAATGGTAAATATATTAAATAAAAAAAAGAATAAGGCAATTTATATAGACGGAGTATTTTGCACCGGGGGTTATTTACATGTTTTTTCCAGGGGGTATTTAACCGGGGTGCGTTATTGTACGGGGTTCTTTTGTCCAGGTGTTATTTGTCACTGTCACCCAGATTGGTATCCGGCGGATTGGTCGAAAACGAATTTGCCGAAACCAAATTCTCCGAAAACTAATTCGCCGAATCAGATTCTCCGAATACGAATTTGCCGAAACTCAAATTTGTCGAGAACGGATTCGCCGAAGTGAGGATTTGCCGAAAGACAAATTTACCGAAAAACTTATTTAACCCATTTCTGCCTAGCGGTACATATATGACACAGTAACAGCATGATACAATATTGCATCATACATTTGTTTAGAGTGTGAAAAGCCTATACAGGGGCATTGTTAATGCTCATTAGACGTTCTACAACACATATCCCAATTGAAAATAGGAGCAGGTTCGAAGCAACGATTAAGCCGATCGAGGTAGTCACTACGGCAGCCAGGGAACAGCGAGAGCACAGCGTGGGAGCCAAAATGACCGCTTTGGAGGCTAATTCTACTCCGGTGTAACTGCGTAGAATTACTTTGGGTACCTGTTCCTATTAGCCTATCGCACTCATTAACTGCGGATACGCGGCCCTTAGCCAAAACTGCTATAATAGTAATTACAGTCGTGGCTAGGGTGCTTATGCTAAAGCATTAGTTTAGTCTATGTACATCAAGACGGTACTCGATTTCTAGCCATGTTCTCTGTAGCCATAGCCTCATCAATTGTGACAATAGCATCAGTAATCCTTTGCTTTAGGTCAGTAATGTCCAATTTCTTTGTACAGGATATAATTAACATAGTTCATAGAAAGACGTCGAGGGGAGTAATACCTGGTGAACGTGGTAACTAAGGAATTAGCCCATCCCTTTCAATCAACTGTTCGGAAAATGTTTGATTGGGGAACACACGAACATGCAGTCCCAATCTGGTGGTGTACCATATTGCTCCTTACAATTTTTAATGGCATGCCCTAATTGACAGACGTGATGATAGATCTCTCTTTCGTACTTGGTTCTGTAGCTTAGCTGAGTCTGCATATTGTTTCAATAAACCATGAGACACATTGCGCCTTCTCTTGAAGGGTAGTCATTTTTCTAGGGTTCATTCAACATCACCTCTTTATCAAACAAAATCCCCGAAACTCACAAATATAGTGTGATATAGTTTTTTTTTAATAAACTCTGAATAAAATAGAGCAAATCTGAATAATACATCTTATCAATTGCATTTTAATATTTTTTTCGAAATGGTAATAGACTCATGCACGTATACAAGGGGGGGGGGCAACTGGAGCAGATGCCCCCTTGACGTCTGATTTTTTTTTTTAAATAAATCTATGGATTAATAAAAATGTAAGGATTAATCCTCTAAATTGAAGAAATGTCAATTATTTAATTATTTTCAACTTGTGCACTTCCCGTTAAAAATAACGGGTCATCAATTTATTACCCCTTATTAGGTTACTTTTAATGAAATCAATTAAATTTACATTTTCTGCATAATCTCATTTATTTTATCGATCGTGTAGTAGCGGACACCAAATAAATAAATAAATAAATCTATCTTAATAATACCCTAGTGTGTTTATTTATTTATTTGGTGTCCTCTTTTACACTATGGGTAGTAAACATGAAGAATGTAACTTTGATACGCACGGGAATATATTGACTTGATTTTTTAATTTCAGTTTTTGGCTTCTTTCTTGGAAATCTTAGTAAATTTATGAAATGAAGAGCGAGTGAGACTACAAAAAAAGTTTCCATCCTTTTATTTTTCTAGAGCTTTCGAATAATCATTATCAATATCCTAATTTTGACTAATTTTAAACAAAATAAGTAGAAATAAGAACTATTATGGATACCAATATTAATAAAGTCACCTATCTAATTCACAAATAATAAAGAAAAAGAAAAAATCATAGCAAATAATAAGTGATTAACCCAAAATAACTAAGTTAAATGAACTCGCTTGTTCATTGAGCGATGGAGACTGTTTATGAATGTATATAGATTCCAATAAACGAATATCACACTGGTTTGAAATTTGCAAAATTTTGAATTTTTTTTCCTTAATTGGGTGATTATGATCTAAAGAATGGTTACGAATTGAACTATATGGTTGGGAGCTATAGGGGTTATTAGTTCTAAAGGATGTTCCCTTATGCTATGCTAATTCTCACCTTAAACTGCATCATGGTCTCACCAATGTAAGTGGACTGGCACTGTCCACATGAGTATTTATAAATGAGACCAGATGACAGTAAATGTGAGATTTTAACTTTATAAGGGAAAAATGAACCAATAGTGGTTGCATTTTTGAAAACAAAATTTAGTTTAATTTGGGGGTAAAAATTGTTAAGTAATGAGTTAAGTTCTTGTTTACATTCAATGCTTGAATCACCCAAATAAGGAAGGGATACGAAAATGTCAAATTTAGGAACAGTTAATTTAGGTTTAAGTGGAGTATGAACTGAATTTAAGAATTTAGAGACAAATATATCAAATAAATTTTGAGGATAACGATTACCAGAGAAATACAGAAACCATTTTATTATATTTTAGGAGCGATCGGGTCAAAGCTCAAAGATTAAGGTCAAGGCCATTAGTATTCAACCACATTGTCTGAAATTTGATGGTACAATTGGTCAATGTCCAGGAATCATCTGGTAGAGTTTTGGAAGCGATCCGGTAAGAGGTCAAGGTCAAGATCATTTATAACTCAATAACTCAAAAATTATTGAACCATATTGCGTGAAACTCGGTGGGACGATTGGTTATTATCAAGTTAGAAGTTTATTAAATTTTGGGAGAGAACGGATCAAATCAAAACGGCGCGAAGGTATGCGCTCTACTTAGTGCACATAATCTAGTAAATATTAGCATTAATTTTCAACTTTCAAAATATTCTGAATTTGAGAAGAAATGCATCGTCCTGCAGTTTGCCAAAACACCTTTTCTTTCAGCAGTACGCGGAGAATTCATACTTCACTTCAAGATAAGTGGAAAGGCGGCAAAATCTTTTCCACCTGAAAAAGTTCACAAGAGTTTGTATTCTTTTCAATGAGACTGGTTCTTTCCACATGAAAAAGCAAATGAAAACAAAACGAAGAAGAACAGAAGCAGTGATTTAGGAGACGAAGAATTTCTTTGAAGAACCCCCAGTTGCTCTCTCAGAAAAGCTTTTCAGCAGAATTCACCAACCAAAACAACGTGGTGGAGAATCATCATACATCAACTTGGTTTTTATCATTACACTTCAGTTCAACTATTAACAAAAAACAAAGAAATAGAGGTTTTATCAGTTGATTCTGCTGCACCCATCGAACATTGTCAATTGAATCGTTTGGACAGACGAGAAGTTCTCTTGCCCCATCAAAATCACATCGAAAAAATACAAATGAAATTCCTCGAAATATCTGGAAAACAAATATTAGGTATGATGTTAAGGTATTGATCTTCGTTGCAATTATTAATGAAATGGGTCCAATTGTTCATGCATTCCTTGAAGAATATGGCAACTTGTCATCGGTCAATGGTGTTTCAAAACTCTGATTTCTCCAGCACATTATTTGGCCCAACCTGCAACTTCTTCACATTGATAGATGATAAGAAAACGTATTTTGTTAAATCAGAGTGTTTTGGTAATTATATATGTTTCAAGCAATGCTTATGAGTGGATGCAAGACCACATTGCACATATGCAGCTCTAGAATTTTTAAAGAAAAGTTTTGAGGTCGAGTGATTAGAAGAAGTACTAAAATAAAATTACTGGTCAGCACCCAGTCCACATCTCAACCCTTTGGACTTCCACATCTGAGCTGTTGCACAAACTCGAGTTTATATGTAAAAAAAAGCTTCCACTTAGTCTCTTATACAATGGGTTCAAAGCTTCGCTCAATGATATAACAAGAAGACTCAAGAAAGTATGCAAGAATATTCTGAAGCGTGCGTCGTTCTGTCTTCAGACTGGATGGGGTCATATTCAATAACTTTTGTAGGACCTCAGCAGATGTGTCTCAATATGATATAGGACAATAAATGTTTGATAATAATAAAACTCCTTTCTTTTCTTCCAAAGAGGTATATCGCATTTTAAAAATGAAGTGTCTGATCGAACACAGTGTGATAATTTTGGCTGCAGCAAATGATTGAATATCAATTTATTGACTAGCAGTCTATTAGACTTTAAATGCACTATACGGAGTATAAAATACATACACTGTGTTTTATCAGAAACGACATCTTCAAATTGAAAATTAAAAGCACTGCTAATGCATCAATTGTCATCATAGATACACCACTTTCATAGAAAATGAAGTATTATTATTAAACATTTATTGTACTATATCGTATGAGGCACATCTCCTGAGGCCATACAAAAGTTGTTGAAAATGACCTCCTCCAGCCTGAAAACAGAACGAAGTAAACTTCAACACATTCTTGCAAAACTTCTTGGGACGTGTCCTGGTTTTATCTTTCAGCGAAAATTTGAACACATTGTATAAGAGACTCAATGGAATCTTCATCTTTTTCATATATAAAGTCGAGTTATTGCAACAGCCAAGAAGTGAAAATCCAAAGGATTGAGATGGCTGTGCTGGCCAGAGATTTTTCTTCTTCTGCTAATGAATCGACTTCGAAAATTTTCATAAAAAAATTCTAGAGCTGTATTTGTGCAATGTGGTGGAGCACCGTCTTGCATCAACCAAAGTGAAGAGCGAGTTGTAGAATAGTGCAGTCTGTGTCAAATAATGTCTTGGAGCAATCTGAGATATGAAATACCATCAAACGATAAGAAATTGCCATCATTGGCAAGGAATGCATGAACGATTAGATCCATTCCATTAATAATGACAACAAAGATATTACCTTACTATAATACCTATATTTTATTCCTTTGATATTTCGAGTATTTTCATTAGTCTACACTCCTGCAAAGGATCATCTCGTTGGATGTTTGCTGCAGAACCCACTGACAAAACTGTCTTCTTCGTGCTTAATGGTTGAAATGAAGTGTAATGATTAAAACGGAAACGAAGATCTAGTCTGACGATCCTCCACAACGGGGTTTTGGTGGGTGAAATCTGCTGAGAAGCTTTTCTGAAAGAGAGCAACGGGAGATTTCTTCAAAGAAACTTTTCTCCTCTTGAATCACTGCTTCTGTTCATTTTCTTTTTTTTTCATGTGATTAGAACCAGTCTCATTGAAAAGACCACGAACTCTTGTGAACTTCTTCAGGTGGTAAGATTTTGCCGCTCTTCCACTATCTTTGAGTGAAGCATGAATTCTCGGCGTACTGTTGAAGAAGAAGGTGTGTTGGAAAACTACAGAGTACAGGACGATGCATTTCTTATCAAATTCAGAATCATCTTTAAGGTTGAAGATGAATGCCAATATTAATAGGGTGTTAAAATCCAATCTTTATGAACAAAATGACGTATACTTAATACGACATGAATCATTTTGAGTACTCCTAATTCGTAATTTAAAAATTACGCTTGTGATGGAAAACAGTGCCAACATGTTCAAAACAATTAAAATAATCAAATAACTGACATTTCTTCAAGTCTGAAGGTTAATCCGTAGATTTTTTTCAGACACACTATATTTTTCGAAAAGTACCCCCCCCCCCCTCTTGACCGAATCCTCGATACGCCCCTGAATAGACTTTATGGAAACCCTGTATATTTTCTATGATTGAAGTAAAAATTTAAATACTGAAAGCGAAAATGTTACGATTTCACCGATTTGATAGATGAAACAACTTACAGAATCAAAAAGGGAATCTATGTTGGTAGTAATTATACTATTTTTCCCCAACAGTTGATGGATTAAATATCCCAGAATTATTCACTACACTCAACAGCACAGTCTATATCCCTTGTTATGTTGATACCGGAACTGATCATGTGAGTATTTAGCCCATCTTTATGAAGTAGAGTGTTTGAAATTTGATAGCTTGTATTTAAGGCTATATACTGAAAAATGTAATCACAACTTGAATGGGGTCCCCTAAGGGGGATGAGTTCTTTTGTTTTATACTTTCTTCACATTTATTTATGTTATTCGAAATATTCATAATATTCCAATTAATTTCCAATATTTAAGTTCTTTCTTCAACATGTTAACACGGTTATTAATTACTGCCGAGCGACCATTTAATTACAGTAGCGAGCATAAGTTTAGGGACAGTGAAAAAAGTTAAACATTTTTGTTTATTGGAAAAGAATTAGACAACGAAAATACGTGAAACTTAACAACGATGAAGTTAAACATCATGTGGGTTTTTGGTAAAAATATAGCAAAATCAAACAAATATTTAACTTTTGCCATCAGGGGACGAAAAAGACACCGAGCAAAAGTTAAGGAACAGTTATTAATAAACGTGTATAAACTGAATAATCTTAGTTTAAAAGACTGTTTCAATGTATTAAATTGTTACTAAAGGTAATCAAATTATTGTAACAAAATTATCTCTGCCATTACACCTGCTACTCGGCCTTTTTTACCATTACAAGGATGGAAAGTCACTTTCTGTAATTACAAGCACCATATAAAGATCTAAGAGTGTTGTACATAGTATTTTTAATACTTTCAAAGAGTGTGCTTCAATTAGTGCAAAACAAGAATCAGGAAGACTGTGCCATGATGAGACTGTGCATAAAGGACCGTTTCAAGGCTGCTGCAGGTATTTCTCGTCAAAATGAGTGAAACGCCTGGTCTCAGTGTCTCGAGATTCACAGTTTCTAGAAGTTTGAACAGGGTAGGATTAAATGTTTGGATGCATCATGCATCGAAGCCTCTGATATCGAAAAAGAACCAAACTGCAAGGCTTCAGTTTACCAAGGAGCATGTCGTTTGGTCGAAGGAGCAATGGTCCATGGTTCGTTTCAGCGACGAATCTAAGTTTAATGTGATCGGAAGTGACTGCAAAAGGTACGCTCGAGGTAATGTAGGTGAACAACTGTCCCTAAAATTCGTATAGAAAACTGTGAAACATAAAGGCGACAGCATGATGGTCTGGGACATTATTTCGGCAGCGGGAACAGGCCCGATTGTTCGTGCGCATAGAGTGGTCAACGCAACAGTGTATACGCAACTTCTCCACCACCAATGCATTCTAGATTTGCAATCAATTGATACTCAACCACGGATTTTGATGCAAGACCATTCTCCTTGTCACATGGCTAGCACTATGAAAGCATGCACAGAAAGTAAATGAGTTTCTCTTATAAGCTGGCCCCGAATTGAACCCCATGGAAAACATTTGGAAGGTAAATGGTGATGGTCCTCAAGAACGCAATCCCAAAAATTTGGATTAGCTGTGGGGATTCCTGAAAGAAAAGTGGGAGAAGATAACTCCTTAATTCTGCCAAAATTTGATTGATTCCTGTAATAATCGATGCAACGAGGTCATCAAAAATAAAGGACTCTTCATAAAATATTATTTTTGTGTATCTAATTAGCCAATGGTTAATGCAATAACAACTGTTCCTTAACTTTTGCTCGGTGTCTTTTTGGTCTATGATGGCAATTGTTGAATATTTAAGTAAATATTGGTTTGATTTTGCTAATATTTCTAGCAAACACACAGAGTATGTGTATATTTCGCTCGTTTGCGAGAACAGTCATAATTCCATAATATCTATTTTTCAGGAGAGTCATTTTGGTACTAGTAATTTACGTACAATTAATGGTATATCGTTAGGACATTTAGCCTCTCTAGCGGTCAATTTTTGAGCTACAATTGTAAAACTTTTACCAAAACAATCAGTATTTTAAGATATTTAAGTCTATATGAATAACTCTAAAATAGTTTTTTTGTTGGTGTTTATGACTTTGTTCTTGCAAATAAGCGATATATTGTTGTTGAGTTTCACGTATTTTCGTTGACTAGTTTCTTTGCAATGAACAAAAATGTTGAATTTGTTTCACTGTCCCTTAACTTATGCTCGCTACTGTACATGGGTTAAGAAGGAGCTCTGCCATAGTTACTACAGATGACTAATCTTAGTTCATACTGCTATAGCGTCTCGAAGAGTTACTGTTCTGAAAAAGTCGGAAACTGCTCTGCAACATCGAAAACTGCTCTGCAACTTCAGAAGCTGTTCTGCAACATCAGAAGAGGTTCCGCAATCGGTTTCAGTTACTACTTCCTTCATCAGATTTTCTTCTACGGGTCTGACTCGCCGTGAAGAATACAATCCCTCGTGATTGCAAAATTCAGTCACTTTCTCATGATCCTATCTCCACAGCTAGGACAGGTGGAGATCTTCATCGACTCAGACCTGCGATGGGGCCTATGGCTTGGGTGAGAGGAGACCTCACCCCGCCGGGGTCTTATCCAGTCCGGTAAACTACTTAAGACTCTCCCATGAGTGTAGAGTTAAAACAGGCCTTTATAAACTAAATCCACTGCTTATCTCCTTCCAAGATTCATCTAAAATTCCATCCCAAAATTCAAATGTTAGATGCCTTTGCTCTCATCCCTCCAATCCCAATTTGGTTCCTGTGAGAATTAGAATATTTATTAAGAAATACACAGATTTACAAAAAAATAAATTGAAAGAATATATACATATGATTATTTTTTCTGAATCCCGCCTTGGTACTCTTTATTTGAGTATTATTGGGCAATTAACTTAACTTAAATGACAAATATAAAAAAAAAATTTATTTTTCCAAATAAACTAATTACTGTGTCACAGAGAAGAAAGTACAGACTTAAATTTTTTTAAGGATGTATGAAATCTCCAGAGCTCGTTATTTCTACAGAAAACCTCTGGTCTAGAGAAAACAGCAGGGGTTAATAACCCTCACCAAATGCATTTTATGTAACAGAATTTGAAAGTCTTACTAACTCTCCTAAAGCAATAAATATTATTGTCAAACACATGAATTAAAAAGTTAGAAGGAAACTCGCACTCGACAGAAATACCGACGAAGAAAAAGAAGATGACGCCACTTGGAATACGATTTGAAGGTTCATGTATTGTTTACTTTGAATCGGAAGCTCAATACTAGCTTTTCTGTAGCTTAGTACTAGTTTTCAGAATACAGCTATTTGCTACTTTATTCTATACAGTTCTTTCTTTTATTCATTTTGTTAATTTGTATATATTATGAACAACAATATAAAGTTAGTGATCGATGATTTTCATTCATTCCTTAATTGAAGAAATCCGCCGACAAATATTATTAATTAAATATATTTCACCATATCGATTTTATCGTGATAAATAGTTCTTATACCTACATTTTTATATTAAAAATTATTCTATGTAGTTCTTCAATTTCAATCATTGTTGGAGAATACACAATCGATCGTAGTCGACACAAATCCAATTATTATTGAATAAGCTAAATTCAATAAATGATTTCAGTTTTAGGTATATATGTATAATTATACATTAACATTTACGATGCATTTAATTATCTATTTGACCAAGTAATCAAAAGTTATTTCATGAAGTTCTATAACCAAATATTTTCGATGCGACTATCTGTATACCAGGTGACTTCATGAGTAGCTCGCGTGACGTCACACTTTCGCGTCATTTTCAAGTGCGAGTATCCTTCTAACCATGAATTAAATAGTTATAAGGATACTCGCACTTGAAAATGGTGCGAAAGTGTGACGTCACGCACGCCACTCATGACGTCACCTGGTATATAAATACTCGCATCGGTAATATTTGGTTATAGATCTTCATGAAATAATTTTTGATTACTTAGTCAAATATATAATTAAATACATCGTAAATGTTAATATATAATTATATATACCTAATACTGAAATCATTTATTGAATTTAGCTCAAATTCAATAATAATTGGATTTGTGTCGACTACGATCGATTGTGTATTCTCCAACAATGATTGAAATTGAAGAACTATAGAGAAAAATTCGAATAAAAAATGTATATGAATTAACTATTTATCACGATAAAATCAATATGGTGAAATATATATATAATTAATATTAGTCGGTGGATTTCTTCAATTAAGGAATGAATGAAAATCACAGATCACTAACATTATGTTGTTGTTCATAATATATACAAATTTATAAAATGAATAGAAAAAGAAAACTGTATAGAATAAAGTAGCTAATAGCTGTCTTTTTGTAAAGCTAGTATTAAGCTACAGAAAAGCTAGTATTGAGCTACAGACTCAAAGTAAACAATACAAGAACCTTGAAATCGTATTCCAAGTGACGTCACCTTCTTTTTCTTTGTCGGTATTTCTGTCGAGTGCGAGTATCCTTCTAACTATTTAATTCATGCTTCTAACTATTTAATTCATGGTCAAACAACTCCTCTAAACCACAATCATTTGAGAAGAAGGGAAATATCCAATGACACTATTTAATTTCAAACTCACAAAATAATTAACTTCAAATAAAGAAACGGTCTGAAGCTTTTATAACTACAAGTATACGAGCTGTTAAACATCAGACTTGCTAATTTTCAGTCTAAAGAAAAAGAATCTACACTCTTGTTTTGAATGTCAGCTAGGTAGCTATAATCAATCCATTAAATATTCGTTTGAAGATATAAAATAGGAGAAACTTATATAGAAACGTTTATTACTTAAGGAAATAATTTATACCCTAGAATCTAGATGAAAGCCAAATATAATTTTTTTTATAGAATTCAAATTAGAAATCAAAACAAAGAGTGTACAATCTTTTTCTTCAGCATCATATTAGTGTTTCATATAATTCTTGTGCACGAGCATTAAAAACTTTAAAAGTATATAAACATATCTATACTGAACCTAATTTTATGTAGGTTGCAGATTAATGATCCTGGACCATAGTTCTATTATATTATGTGATAAGCTCATTTTTCCGCGGAGCCTGGTGAGTTCCATTAAAGGTCCTCTCCAAGCTCCGGGGGAAAAATGAGTTTATTACATAATATTATAGAACTAAGGTCTACGATCATTATTCTGCAAACTGCATACAATTTGGTTCAGTTTATATTTTATTATTTGCTTTTAAAGTTTCTTAATACTCTGTGAGCAAGAATTGAGCGAATCTCCAACCAGACGCTAAGAAAGAAGATTGTACACTCTTTGTTTTGATTTCAAATTTAGATTTTTAACCAAACAATACGTTTTTGGCCTTCTTTCAAGATATTCATTGTTTCTAAAAGTATATAAACGTTTCTATATTAAGTTTATCCAAATTTAAACCTTTGAACGAATAATAAATAGATTTATTAAACCAAATACCTAGTTGACAATCAAAACAAATTGTGTACATTCTTCTTCTTCAGACTGAAAATTAGAAAATTGGAAGTAAAGTAGGTTTTGTAGAGTTTGGATTTTAATAAATCTTTAAAAGCATATAAAATTACAAATATTTTATCAATGATGATAAATGATAAGAAACATTAGCCTCGTTGATTTAAGCAATAAAAAAAGTTGCTTGGAGGGGACCTTTAAGTAATCAAAATTCTTACCAAAGAAATAGAAATGGCATTGATTATTTTGTGCATTTTTGACTGAATTGAGGAAGGGGAACGTCGAGGTACTCGGACACTCATAGAATTCAGAATATGCCGAGGACTGAGACATTTCCCAGGTATTATTGCAATAACAATATATTTTCTCACTCAGGAACATATGACTCCAATTTCCTGGACTCGAGTAGGATATGACGGCTTTGTGCAAACAATGATGGCACCAGATTTCGTGTCACCGAGCAATGTGAAGACACACCCCTCAAAGCAAAATAGTTTTTCCTCTCTTGTTGTTAGTAACATAGTAAACTCTCTGTCTGGCACCTACACCTGTCACACTGATAAAGGAAGCGCTAGTACTTTGATCCATGTTTTGGATGGTGGTGAGTGCCTTCTGATTTGTATTAAATATTTACATTATATATTTGTACAAAATACAAAATGTACAATTAAGGATTTAAAGAAACTACTCGTTTTAAAATCACCATGACTATATTTACATATGAGATAAGACATTCAAACAAAGATCATTCGAATGAACATGGAGTCAAATTTTGTTAACTGTCTTGTACAATTGATTTTTTTCAGAGTGTCCGCAATCAGCTGTGATGTACTTCTCAATACGAGACGAAAAATTATCAAAGACTTTACCGATCATTTCATTGTTTTTATACCTTTTTAAAGTTAAATTTCTTTGATATGATAAAACCTTAAACAACAGTGAAATGCTTGGTAAAGTCATTTAAAAACATTTCTTCTCGTATTGAGTAGTGTATTACTGGTGACGAGTGGACACTTTGGAAAGTAACTGGTTATACAAGATAGTTGATAAAATTTGACTTCTTTTCTTCCAAATGACATTATTTAGCGCCCACCCTGTATGATCTTATATTCTTATTAGACGCTAGATGACAATATGCAACACATGACTTTTTTGGTGTAACGTCGCAGTACTGAGACACTCTGCACTCGGAAAGTGGAACATAACAGGACAATCAGAAATTTCTGTGTGTCAGATTGGTTCGAAAGCCATGTCACTTTCAAAGTACTATTAGGTGTTGGTTTTGAATTAGGATATTTTAGTATCTTTATCAAAATAATTTTTAGACTGAAGCATTTTCGATGTTTTGAACAATGCAATTTGTAACAACTGCTTTTGAACTCACACTTGTGAATATGTTTCACTGGGGTAAGTTCCGAGTTATCGACCAGTTCCATATTTTCGATCATAAAAGAAAAGGATATATAAAAGTTATTATTTAACTTTTATTTTTTAATTGATATTTATGATAACTGCATGAATAACGGATACCAATTAAAATATATATCATTTTCTTATATGATCGATAATGGGGATCTGGTCGATAACTCGGAACTTACCCAGTTCCTTTTGTTACAGTAATGAAAAGTTACTGTAACTCTTTCTCTTTATTACTGTATAAAAAGGAACTGGGGTAAGTTCTGAGTTATGGACCAGTTCCATATTTTCGATTAGATAAGAAAATTACAGATAATTAAAATCAGGTATCATAAATTCCAATTAATATAATTAAAATACGCTATTATTTTCTTTAGCCAATCAAATAGAATATGTAGTTACCTTTTTATGAGTTTCTTATGGCATTATGACATATAACCAATAGTAATATTAAACAGTTATTTAAAAGATGTTATAAATATTAATACTGAATTAAATACGATTAAAAACTAACAATCGGCAGATCGTCTGTTATTGTCCATTACGCTAAGTGATGGCATAGTGTGACATATCGGCTAGGGCTAAATAGTGACATATCGTAATAAAGACACTATCGGAAACGTCCGACGAAAAACGATAGATCATTCTCATGTTTCTGAAATATATGTTATTTTCTTCAATATTACCTGCTATTTTTATTTAATGATCTTTTTTTTAAATTGATTGATGAATTTCAGCTCAAACTTAATATCTTGGATAAAGGCAATTATTTGTTAAATCTATAGGGGTTTATACGACGAAAAAAAAAGAATTGATAGAATCCTCAATAAACTTTATTAGTATCCTACCTTTCAGAATCACCTCCAATTGAGTCACAGATTAGTAACAATCCGTGCTCAGAGAATTTCGAGTTGGTCCATGGTAAGTGTCTCTACTACAGCAATGAAAAGAAGAAATGGAATGACGCACAAGCTGATTGTTACTTTAGAACCAGCAGCCTCATCACCTTCAATGATGCCAAGGATTTGATGTCCTTCATGCTCAATCTTCAAAAGTCAGGTCGGAATAATGTATATAGAAATATCCCGGTTGGAAAATTATAATCACTGATCGTCAGCTTACAATCTGTGATTACAGTCGAAAATACAATTGTAATTTATCATGAATTCAAAACACTTATATTCTTCGTAGGACATTCAAGACAAAGGAGAGTGAAAATGCCCAAAATAGATGCTATTATTGTTAACTCATTAATAATATGAAATTATTGAAACATACTTTAATATTAACAAAGTTTAATTTTCTACATATTACTCTTCAGGACCAACACATTACGAGTTTGGGATATGGACTGGATACGCTCATTTAGATGAGAGTAACAGCAGGTTCGGTGCACTGAATAATGACGCTCAGGTAAATAAAAATATTCTATTATTTAGAACAGCAAGTAACGTTAAAATGATAAACATGGTAAAATCTAAAAGTTAAGACAACCCATCTCAAATTACAACAGTTTATACCTCCTTCTTTCATTTAAGTGAAGTCATCTCACTGAGTACAAGAATACAACTATCTTTTTAGCTTCATTGAGTAGTAAATACTATGAACCATAAATTCATTGAATGTAATTATATTTTTAATGTATTTTTCAAAATTATTATTAGACACCACCCTTATCAACACATTTCTTATTCTGATGTTTCGCTTTCAGGTTTCACCAATGTTGTGGAGGGGCTCAGATGTTGCGAGAGTATCCTCCTGCGGTATACTGATTGCAGTCACGCGCGGTGGCATTGTTCCCTCAACTGCTGCTGAGTGTGATTCATTGAAGTTGAACTTCCTTTGCGAACAGCCAACTATCTGATTCGTCGTTTTATTTGGGGAAGAGTCTTAGAGATATGAATGCAAATTAATTAACTTTCATCACTTTATTTCTAAATATTGGTGGTTGTTTAACTTGTTTTAACCCTTAGCTCAAAATTTATCTATCATATATAGTTTTAGAAATCAATTATATCAAATTATAATTCAAAATTATTCTATAAAATAATTCTATCATATCATTAAAATATTGGAGAATTAAATTTTTTTATGTCTACTCTTTTTTTCTTTCCTTCAATATTTTGAGGTCGCAACTATAATGAAAACCTACAAGGGTGGAATACTAAAACACACTGAAAATAATTTAAAAGTAGTTAGTTCATTTAGCTATCGATCCCTCAGCAGCTTCCTCTTTCTCCTCACACTATCTCCCTCTCCCTCTTCGTCCACTACCTGATGAAAGATGATTGGTAGTGTTAGCTGCTATGAAAGAAAACACAAATGTTTAAGTTTTGTAAAGGAAAATTATATAGAGTTTATAGCAGTATCAAAATGGCATAGTCTAAATAAAATTAAATTTTCTGCATAGTCTAATTTATTTTATAGATTAAATACATTTAAAAGTTGAATAGAAACAGAGGAATTTAAATATCAAGTCAATATATTCCCGTGCGTATCATAGTTACATTCTTCGTGTTTAATACCCGTCGTGTAAAAGCGGACACCAAATAAATAAATAAACAAATAAATAAACACACGAGGGAAATTATTAGTATAGATGGTTGAAGGTTTTTTTAGTTTTCAAGCTTTCGAATAGAAAGATTTCTATTCATCATCAGCAGAAGGGTGGAAAACCTGGACCTGGTAATGAATTTTATGACCAATGGTTGTATGTTGGATACCGTCTTTCTATTTCAGCTATCTATCCTATATTTTATCAATATTAATTAATCTATTAAATATGAAACTATGAGACAAAATTAGAAAATTTGTTTTTGTCTCTACCTATAGCTATTGCTGACTACATTAATCCTCTAGAATAATTCTACTTGTCATATATCTGTAACAAAATCAGATGTGTTTTATTGTTATCAAGTGTCTTTTTATTTATATGTATGTCCTGTATTCCTAATGCGCTACTTGTTGCTATATTCGTGTACTCTTGATAAATATATGTTTCCTCTTGATCCTAAATGTGTCCTATTGATCTTAAGTGTATCCTGTTTATCCTAAGTGTATCCTGTTTATCCTAAGTGTATCTTGCTTATCCTAAGTGTATCCTGCTTATCCTAAGTGTATCCTGCTTAACCTAAGTGTATCCTACTTAACCTAAGTGTATCCTGCTTTCCTTAAGTGTATCCTGCTTATCCTAAGTGTGTGATGTTGATCCAAGGCGTGTCCTCTTAATCCTAGGTGTCCCTCTTAATCCTAACTGTGTCCTCTTAATCCAAGGTGTGTCCTCTTAATCCTAAGTGTGTCCACTTAATCCTAGGTGTGTCCTCTTAATCCTAGGCGTGTCTTCTTAATCCTAGGTGTGCCCTCTTAATCCTAGGTGTGTCCTCTTAATCCTAGATGTGTCCTCTTAATCCTAGGTGTGTCCTCTTAATCCTAGGTGTGTCCTCTTAATTCTAGGTGAGTCCTCTTAATCTTAGGTGTGTCCTCTTAATCCTAGGTGTGTCCTCATAATCCTAGGTGTGTCCACTTAATTCTAGGTGTGTCCTCTTAATCCTAGGTGTGTCCTCTTAATCCTAAGTGTGTCCTCTTAATCCTAAGTGTGTCCTCTTAATCCTAGGTGTGTCCTCTTAATCCTAGGTGTGTCCTCTTAATCCTAGGTGTGTCCTCTTAATCCTGGGTGTGTCCTCTCAATCCTAGGTGTGTCCTCTCAATCCTGGATGTGTTCTCTCAATCATAGGTGTGTCCTCTCCATCCTAGGTGTGTCCTCTCAATCCTAGGTGTGTCCTCTCAATCCTAGGTGTGTCCTCTCAATCCTAGGTGTGTCCTCTCAATCCTAGATGTGTTCTCTCAATCCTAGGTGTGTCCTCTCAATTCTAGGTGTGTCCTCTCAATCCTTGGTGTGTACTCTCAATCCTAGGTGTGTCCTCTCAATCCTAGGTGTGTCCTCTCAATCCTACCCAGCTAACCAAAATCTGTTTGTCCCACGTCTACAGTTGCCTACAGCGTTTTATCAATGCCCAACTTGTTGCCAACAACTATTTATCAATACCAACCTTTTTCCTATAGTTACCTACTAGTATTCATCAATACCTACCTAGTTACCTACTAGTGTTCATCAATACCTACCTAGTTACCTTCTAGTGTTGATCAATACCTATCTAGTTACCAGAGATGGGCGGGAAAGTACTTCAAGTACTACTTGAAGTACTTTCTAAAAAGTACATGAATAATTACTTAGAAGTACTTTGAATAATTACTTAGAAGTACTTTGAATAATTACTTAGAAGTACTTTGAATAATTACTTAGAAGTACTTTGAATAATTACTTAGAAGTACTTTGAATAATTACTTAGAAGTACTTTGAATAATTACTTAGAAGTACTTTTTACAAGTACTTGTTACTTTCCAAGTAAAAAGTACTTTGCAAAGTACATTTTTTTCCTTTCAATCAAGAGATTTTAAAAGATTAGTTCTAAAATCTCTACAAAATTAATTCTTTTTCGCATCAAAACTGTATTTACAGCAACTGGATAAAAACTAGAGTTTGAAGAGGTCCAACATGTTGGAAAATGGTTTGTCAAGTAGTAAAATTGAAAACTTTGTCAAACAGTAGAATCGAAAACTAAGACTGTAAGACATTGTATACCTTTATGTGACGGTGAATATTTATATATTCTGACATACAATCATGCATAGAGACTATGAGTTATATTGACCAATTTAAGTACATTGAATATAATTATTTTGTGATACCTAGATATCACAATCAATATTTACCAAACACATTGACGAATTATAAGCGTGTGGACGTGTACAGTGAGTCACTGTGATGATGTACTATCAGAGTAAAGAGTCACTGTGATGATGTAATATCAGAGAAAAGAGTCATTGTGATGATATACTATCAGAGAAAAAAGTCATTGTGATGATGTACTATCAGAGAAAAGAGTCACTGTGATGATATACTATCAGAGAAAAGAGCCACTGTGATGATGTACTATCAGAGAAAAAAGTCACTGTGATGATGCACTATCAGAAAAAAGAGTCACTGTGATGATGTACTATCAGAGAAAAGTCACTGTGGTGATGTACTATCAGAGAAAAGAGTCACTGTGATGATGTACTATGAGAGAAAAGAGTCACTGTGATGATATGCCATCAGAAAAAAAAGAGTCACTAGCTATGATGATGTACTATCAGAGAAAAGAGTCACTTTGATGATGTACTATGAGAGAAAAGAGTCACTGTGATGATGTAATATCAGAGAAAAGAGTCATTGTGATGATATACTATCAGAGAAAAGAGTCATTGTGATGATGTACTATCAGAGAAAAGAGTCACTGTGATGATGTGCTATCAGAGAAAAGAGTCACTGTGATGACCTACTATCAGAGAAAAGAGTCACTGTGATGATTTACTATCAGAGAAAAGAGTCACTGTGATGATGTACTATCAGAGAAAAGAGTCACTGTGATGATGTACTATCAGAGAAAAAAATCACTGTGATGATGTACTATCAGAGAAAAGAGTCACTGTGATGATGTACTATCAGAGAAAAGAGTCACTGAGATGATGTACTATCAGAGAAAAGAGTCACTGTGATGATGTACTATCAGAGAAAAGAGTCACTGTGATGATGTACTATCAGAGAAAAGAGTCACTATGATGATGTACAATCAGAGAAAAGAGTCACTATGATGATGTACTATCAGAGAAAAGAGTCACTATGATGATGTACTATCAGAGAAAAGAGTCACTGTGATGATGTACTATCAGAGAAAAGAGTCACTGAGAAGATGTACTATCAGAGAAAAAAATCACTGAGAAGATGTACTATCAGAGTTAACAGTATAAATTATTAGTTTTTAAATTGTATAGTAAATGTTTACTTTTTTATTTGAGTACTTGGGAAACTACTTCAAGTACATTGATTTACGATTACTTGTACTTAGTACTTAAGTATTTTCGATGTACTTTTCGCCCATCTCTGCTAGTTACCTACTATAGTGTTCATCAATACCTACCTAGTTACCTACTATGGTGCTCATCAGTACCTACCTAGTGATCTACTAGTGTTCAACAATACCTACCTAGTTAACTACTCCTATTTGTCAATACCTACTTAGTTACCTACCAGTGTTGATTAATACCTAGTTAGTTACCTACTATTGTTCATCAATATCTTCCTACTTACCTATACTATAGTATTCATCAATTGCCTACCTAGTTACCTACATCTGTTCATCAACATCTATCTAGTTATATCTACTAGAGTTTATCCCCAGCAAACATGAATGTATCTATTCGATGTCTAAACGACTCTGTATAACCTCTCTTCCGACATCGAATACAAGTAACAAATTAGACATGGTGACATCAAGTAGACATCAATCCGATATTCATTCGCACCGCTAAACCGCAACATATCAAGTATATTTGGCATCGAACCGATACCGTTATAACTGCCTTGAATAGAAAGATAAATTACGACCTCCAACATACATAAGGATTCTGCATCGAACAGACGCCTAATTATATATCTAATATGCTTCGAAACGATATCTACTTGCATCCAATAAATATATTAATTAAAATTGAGAACTCTTACTTCATTGATATAACGTACTGTAAGTTTAGATGCATATAAATTTGATTAATGCTACATAATGTTATATGTAAATTAAATGGGAAGAAATGAAGTGATGTGTCCGGGTTTCGATTGTGGGTCCATCCGTCCTCGTGCCAGTACCTCTGTCACTTTGCCACCGTGGATGCATTTTACTAAAAAAAATTTTGGTATTAAACGACCCGGAGATACTTGAAGATATTTTAAAGTGAATAGAACAATACAAGCAAGCACCACTTTTATAACCAAAATCACAACTTATTCTTATTACAAATAGTAATGAGTTCGTCAAATTTTTATATAATGCAACTCCTTATAAATTTCGTTCTCTATGAGTTCAAATTAAAGAAAATATTTGGAGGCCATGACTTAGAATACAGATTAAAGCTCTGTGATGAAAGTTCAAAGTAATGAATGAATTAATTAAAATTTAACCATAGATTAACTCTAACTCAATAAATATAGGTCATAATAGTTGAGTAATTAGTTTGATATTCTGACTTATATAACTGTGTTTCATTGAACAACCAGGAATTTTGTGCTCTGTGAAATATTTTTAGCAGTAGGGTATATGCTCCAAGTTATTAAAGGTCCCCTCCAAGCAAATATTTTTATTGCCTTATTCAACGAGGCTAATGTTTCTTATCATTTTGCTGCAAACCGCATCGAATTTGGTAGCATATTTTTAATTTTATATGCTTTTAAAGATTTTTATAATCTAAACTGTACAAAACCTATTCTACTTCCGACTTACTAATTTAAGAAATTTTCAGCCTGAAGAAAAAGAATGTACACCATTTGTTTTGATTGTCAACTAGGTATTAGGTTTAATAAATCCAAGTGATATTCGTGTAAAGGTATAAAATAGGATAAACTTATTATAGAAACGTTTATATACTTTAGGAAACAATTATTACATAAAATATAGGCTGAAAACGCATAGTTTGTTTATAAAATTCAAATTTGTAATCAAAACAAAGAGTGTACAATCTTCTTCTTGAGCATCAGATTAGTGATTCGCTCAATTGTTGCTCACAGAGTATTAAAAAACTTTAAAAACAAATTATGAAATATATACTGAACCAAATTGTATGCGGTTTGCAGAATAATGATCGTACCTTAGTTGTATAATATGTTATAAACTCATTTTTTTCCCGGAGCCTGGAGAGGACCTTTAATATTGTCTATATTTTCGAACACGTGATGAAAGAAAATATATAATAATAATTATTTAACTACTATATAATTAGTAACATAATAGCTGAAGGTATGATACCAATTGAAATATAAGTTAAATAATAATTATTTAACTACTATTTAATTAGTAACATAATAGCTGAAGGTATGATACCAATTGAAATATAAGTTAAATAATGATTATTGTACAAAGATTTATTGAGTCCAATTACCACTTTAAGTTTAATTATCTATGATGTGAATCCCTGAATTTTAATCGTCTCATTTGCAGCTTTTGGCACTTGGTGAAAGCTCAAGTTATCGGATATGGGGTTCCGCATTTTACGTAGAAAATTATTTATGTATTTATTTTTATTTCTAAACTTGTATTTTACGTACAGGTATCATGGATGCCAATTTAAGTAAGAAATTAATAATGATGATTATTATATTTATTTCTTACATATTCGAAAAATGTGGAACCGTCTGATAACACAGAATTCAAAGATTATGCTAGGATACTCACCTCTGAAGCATAATCTGAATTCTTGATATGTCGTTGACAAACCACAGCTTGTTCTTCAAGCCCCTTTCTTGGATCGCCCGTTATTTCTGATAAGAAAAAGAAAGGTAAGTGAACAGGTGAACCTCTGTGATAGAGAACTCAGTTATCTGAGGGACATGTTTGATTTGGGAAGTGGGAGGGAGATTAATTATAGTTTGTCAACGACATATCAAGAATTCAGATTATGCTTCAGAGGTGAGTATCCTAGCATAATCTTTGAATTCTAGATTATTTGCGTTGACAAACCACAGCTTAGATTCCAAAGTTGAAATCAAACGTGTATAAAATAAAAATAACAAAGGAAATTATAAAACAAACAAAACTAATGAAATTAAATAATCAAAAATAATCATAATGCCAAGGTATTCTTACTTATTTAACTCATTTAGAATAATTTTGCCCACTTCAGAGTCATTTTCTGGAGCAAAATAATGCCTCCTGAATGTATCAGTATTTGTCCAAGAGCCAGCTTTAACAATTTGCATGATATTTGCTCCATGACTGAAAGCATTGGATAGGCCAGCACCTCTATATGAGTGGGAAGAAAATTGTGAGTCATTAATACCAGCTAGCTTGAGAGTACATTTTAGCCATCTAGCCAAGGTTTGCTTCGTGACTGGTCTCTTAGTTGCCCAGGAGAGGAAGAGCTTGGTGGGCTTTTCTTGTCCATCTTTGACAGCTTTAGCTCTAAGGTTTAGAGTGCGATTCATATAGGACATGACGTAATTGCAAACATTTAGAGAATCGATATCACTCATTATGCAGTTAACCACTTTAGGCTTCAGTACCCTTCTTGTATGCTTCAGGCAATCAAATATGACGAACTGAATACTATCTTCAGATAAGGTAGTTTTTTCGATGTCCATTAGGTGGATAGTTTGGCCTCTATCAGAGGAGGTAAGGGCAATTAATGCAAGAGTCTTAAGAGTTAGCATTTTCAGAGACAATTGAGACGGTGGATGAAGATCAGACAAGTAATTCAACAGGTCTTTCACTGGCCAGAAAGTGAAGTACTTCGGTCTCAACGGCTTCTCTTTGTAAAAATATTTAAAGAGTCTGGCAATTGTTTTATCCCCATTAATATTCAAATCATACGTGAAAAAGAAACTAAGTGCACTTCTCGCACTATTCACGGAGCTAGAACTAGCTCCATTATCAAACAAGAAACACAAAAACTCACAAACAAAGTTCACAGTAATTCTACTGTTAAATTCTTTTTCTTTAATAAACGAACAAAACTTTTTCCAGATTCTCCCATAACATTGGAGAGATGATTGAGAGAGGCTATTGATGAGGTAGTTGGAGGTCTGGACTGAAATGTTTCTATTAATGCAGGATTGTTTGAAATATTCCAGGCCATCAGGTTGAAGTAGTGTTTGGTTGGTAGGTGGCCTTCAAGATGATCGCGTGGTATGAAGATGGGAGGATTAATTAACATGGAGGTAATGATTGGTATGGAGATGATTCCAGGCCAGGCTGGGGTTATGATCAGTGCATTTTCAACCTTGTCATTGATAAGTTTCTGAATGCATTTAGAAATAAGGTTGATAGGAGGGAAGAGATAGCTATTGTTAGGCCATTGGAAGGAGAATGCATTAATTTTATAAGCAAGATTGTCAAATTGCCATGAAGCAAATTTTCTAACTTTAAAGTTGTGTCTAGAGGCAAACAGATCTATACTAGGAGAAAAATTTAAGGAACTAATTAGTGAATTGAATGAAACTTTGTTAAGGCTATATTCATGAGAGCTGAACGAATATCTAGAGAAATGATCAGCAATATTATTTTCTGAACCTGGAATATGAGTAGCAGAGCAGTCTATATTGTTATTTCTGAGAAAAATCTAAAATTCTAAAGTTAACTGACATAACAATTTGGAATGAGTTCCACCTTTCTTATTGATGAAAGATACAGCAGAAAAGTTATCACAGCAAATTTGTATCTTCTTATTTTTTAATTGACATATTAATAATTTACAGCAAATGAAGACAGCTTTAAGTTCTAAATAGTTTATGTGCAAAATTGACTCCTCAGAGGACCATTGACCAGATACAGTAGATCCAGTAGAGAGTACTCCTGCCCAGCCAGACAAGGAAGCATCAGTATATAAAGTGACTTCAGAAGGGATTTCATGTATTGGTGAAGCCGCTAAAGGAAATTTACAATCCTTCCACCATTCTAAATTAGTGATGGAAGGAGCATCTAATGAAACTACAGAGTCCCAAGGTAGACCTGACTGAATCTTTTCAATTTGTAGAAACTGTAAATTACGAAAATATAAAGGAGCAAAAGGAAAGGCTGGGCAGAAGCTGTTCAATAATCCGATGAAGGAAGAAATGGATCTTAAAGTAGCTTGATTATTCAAAAGAGCTAAAGCTGACTCATTTGCTTTAGTAACTTTTTCCTTTGGTATAGACAATGTCATCTCATCTGAATTCCAGTTAAAGCCTAAATGATTTAAGCTTTGAGCAGGGATGAGACTTGATTTCTTATAATTAGGATGGAAACCTAAATCAATGAGTAACTTAAGGACAGTATTTATGTTAGATTTTAGTTTAGAAACTGTAGAGGCACAAATAAAGATATCATCTAAATAAGAAACTATTTTAATACCTAGGATTCTCAAGAATATGATTACAGGTTTCAAAATTTTTGTGAAAATTCTAGGAGAACTAGTCATGCCAAAAGGAAGAACGTTAAATTGGTATCTTTGACCATAGACTTCAAAGCACAAATATTTCCGACTCTCCTGATGGATAGGTATAGAAAAGAATGCATCAGACAAATCGATAGATGCCATGAAATCAGATGGAGATATTAAATTTTTTACACAATCTGGACCTTCCATCTTGAAATGCACATGATTTATTTGAGTATTTAGTAAAGATAAGTCAATAATCATTCTAACTTTGCCATTGGGTTTAGGAACTGTGAACACTCTAGACAATAATTGATCATGTTTTGTTTTTACTTTTGAAATAGCACCAGATTTTAGATGTCTAGAAATTTCTCCTTCCAATGCTAATCTTTTAATATCTGATACAGGGTTAGAAATAACTGAACTTGGGAACTTAGTATTTGTATCCAACTGAATTTTGTAGCCGTTCTCAATGATTCGAAGAATGAAATTATTGTTAGTTATCTTTTTCCAATTCTTTAGATACCTGGAAATGTTTCCTGCAGGGTTAATTTCTGTTGAATTTTCCCCTTCTGCGGAAGGAAGATCTGCCCCTGTGGGTGCTACCACGGGGGTTGGACTGAAAGGACTGCCTTTTCCCTGGGCCATAGTTAGTACTGGCTTGATTAGCACCATGGCTATATTCAGATCTTCTATAAGCGGTACTAGGGCCTTGAGAATGAGAAGAGGGTTTGAAATTATTATGGAATGGTCTATTGTTAGACATTACTTTTTGAATTGTAGCTTGACTCTTGTTTGCATTTTCCGCTGCAGTGGCAAACTCAGTACCAAAAAGAGATTGGTGATTTATTGGTTGTGCAAAGAGATTCTGCCTCAACTCAGGTTTAATAAATTTGGAAGTGATTGCTCTTCTCATCCTACTAGTACGCAAGTTAGCTGAGCAAATCAATTGGATAGAAGAAGCAATTTTCTCCCTATTTGGATCCTGAGAATCCAAAGAGTCTAATACATCTAACAAAGGTTTGACTGCAGATGTAGACAAGCTCTGAATCTTGAAAAGTGACCTCTCTTTGTATGTGTTCTGTGGGGAACCCTTGGTCTTTTGCCACAGAACAGGAGGAAGATGAGGCGGTTCGAAATGAGATGAGTTTGCAGAGGCAGGTACATACTTATCCGAAATTGCCTTTGCCTGCTCATCTGACAAGTCTATATCTGCTACCGTGGTATACCATTTCAGGACTTCGTCACACGGTGACCAGTTAGACCTAGTAGCTGTCGAAATAATAGGCAGAAAATTTTCAGACTCATATTCACTTACAGAGGATTCTGGTATTGTATCTTCACAGATAAAATTAGCAAATGGGTCATTGACAACGTCATTCTGAGCAGAATCTATTCCAATTATAGGAAAGGCTGAAGACGCATGGTTTTGAATTCCAGAAGTAGAAGCTCCTTCATTAATGATAGGTTCTGGAGACCACGAAATTAAAATAAATATAAAACAATAAAATAAAGATAAAACGAATAAAATAAAGATAAAGCAATTAAATAGTTCTTTAAACAAAATTTTGCTCATGCACTGAATCCACTAATTAATTTTAAAATATTTAAAATTTAGAGACAATGTGCTAAGCCAAAAATTGATTAGAGTCATGTTTGAGACTAAAAACTTGCCCTTGCACTGGATCCACTATATTTAGGGACAACGTGCTAGGCCATAATTTCAATGAGCTCCTACACTTACTCCACTAACATCTAGTTAGGGATGACGTATTAAGCCTCATGTGGCCTATGCCTTAGTACTAATAGTACTGAATGGGTCTATGAGCTTATACACTTACTCCACTATATATTATATAGGGATGACGTGTTGAGCCTCATGACAAATATTATATTATGAGCTTATACACTTACTCCACTGTTAACAACGCAGGGATGACGTGTTGAGTCTCTTGATTATATTAAGAGTATTACCTAAAATATCATATGGAGATATAGACTATAGTCAATATTTTGATAAAAACGTATAAGAAAGGAAATTACCGTTATTAGAGACAGATGGTAACTCATAGGAAATGATCTGCTCTTCACCATTATCCAAAACAGTCAAAGGTTGGTTGGGACTAGTCACAAACGTCTGTGGAAAGCTACTTTCATCCACGTCCACAACGATCTCATGAGTTTGACGACTCCTCTTTGACTGCTCATTTTTACTATTCGGCGGAATTATTTCGGCTTTGCGCTTTTGCGACTTTCCATGATCAAAACTCTTTTCGATAGTAGAGACTCGCTTAGCAAGGTCTTTCAGACAAGAGTTGCTCTTTTGATTGGCTTTTGCCATTCCTTTTAGGAGAGTCTGAATGCTCTCTAGGGATACATTATCTGAAGAGGAATTTTCGGAGTCGCTCATGATGATTGAAAAATATATAACAAAAAATTAACGAGAAAATTAAAACCTGAACACATAAAATAAAATGTTAAATATATTGTAAAATACTTATCTTTATTTATTTGAAGAATAACCAAGATTTGTAACCGGAAACGACACCAAGTATTGTATACGCTAAGGGCGCCCGAAGATAACTGAGTTCTCTATCACAGAGGTTCACCTGTTCACTTACCTTTCTTTTTCTTATCAGAAATAACGGGCGATCCAAGAAAGGGGCTTGAAGAACAAGCTGTGGTTTGTCAACGCAAATAATCTAGAATTTACTCTAAAATGAAACATGTTAATTAGCCCATCAACTTTTAATTATTTACGTTTAGTAGAGGTTTAATGTCTGCTTCGGAACCAAAGGCCATGTCGCTGACGTCAAAAGGAAATGAAATACAAGGGACTGGAAGAAGCAGTGAGAAAGGAAAGTGGCTCCATGGACGAAATCACGACGCTCATGAATGCTGAAAAGCTACCCCGTTAATACTGTCACTTACCGAGGAATGTGAAGAAAATGGTCACAAGCACCGGTGGCTGTACTCAAGGATGGAAGTGAGAAATGAAGAGGTAATAGTAAATGAAGTCTACGAGCCTTCCTAACACAAAATCTAAGAACTCGTACGTAATTGTGGAGCATAACCCTAGAGCTATCCTCTAAAACTGCATGGAGAGTTAAAAACACTATACAGATGGTAAACATAAAATAGACAATACATAATTCAAATTACAACAGTTTTGGTTCCCAAGGGACGCCACCCCACTTCTCTTCTATTCACCAAAGACAGCTTCAGGAACCCCTCGGGGATTATTAACAATAAGCATTTTAGAATAGATTCATAACAATAAATGCACTGGCCATTCAAAAATCACTTGATTGGTTATCCATTTCATTTTCACGGTACTGAAGGAATACTGTTCAACAACCGATGTTCCAATATCGCTTACTTTACGTTGATCAATTGAACAATTGCACTAGCGTGACAATGCCCGATCGTACCTTTACAACTGCCGTAGTCCCCTATAAGCGTATTAATTATTGGGTATAGTTTGAAGGGAGCACTATGTACTTTATATAGAAAGGTACAATCCAATTGAATAGAAATAATTCCTACATTTCTATACGTATTATAAACCAGGAAGATAAGAAAATGAATTTCCAAATTTGAAACTATTTTTTAAAAACTACGTATCTGTTTTCGCACTTCTGGTCGAAGTATAAACTCAGATATAGTTTGGAAACAGACATGCCGACGTCAAGATGATTCTGTTAGAACCATGTATCGGTTTTCGTGTTTCTACCCGAAGTGTAAATCCAGATATCATATAGAAACAGACATTCCGATATCTACTATGAGTCGGAATGGTTGCTAAGTCGATATCCACCGTTAGCGCTACGAATTCGACAGCAAACGGCATCGAAACGACATTCATATGTTTGTTGGGTAGCTTCTCATTGTGATTACAAAAACTGTTGTCGCGACAGACTACTCAGAGATATATTTGTGAGCGGTTTAAATTCAGCAAGATTAATAAGGCAACTTTTACAAGAGTGCGAAGACAAAACTTTCAATGAGTGTATCATTCGCGCAAAAACTCTAGAACAATTAGCTTTCTTGTGATGCAGCTGATCTGAAGCCAGAACTCCTTCAAAGCTATAAGGTAGAGCAAACACCATCCTTTACTAAGAACTACACTTGCATTAGATGTGGTGCTCAGAATAAACATGTTGCTAAGGATTGTCCTGCAATTAAATCAACTTGCTACAAGTGTTCAAAATCAGGTCTCATTGCTCGGATGTGTAAATCAAAGAAAACTGTTAATGCAATTCAAAGAGACGAAATTAGACCGGATCATGAACGCGGTGCAGTAGCCAATCACAGCGCTTCTCTCTGTAATGGCATGTGTGGTGGTGCCGCGTCCAATAGGAGAGCTGATAGCCGAGTGATGCCATCAACTGAGTGCGTTCAACATAATGATCAGCGTGATATCCATTCTGAAGGAAATTATCATTTTTTATGGTAAACTCCACTATGATTCCGATAGGTAATGAACCTTTTATTATCAAATGTTCTATTAATGATGTTGATGTTAATTTTGAAATTGACACTGGATCCCGTATATCAACAATTCATGAAAAATATTTAGTAGACATGAAAAATGTACATATTAAGCCTGCTTCAGTTGGGGCTGAGAGTTATAGTGGACATACAATTAAATTCTATGGTGAAGTTGAGCTACTTGTAAGATATAAAGAACATTCATTTAAGCATACATTTTTAGTGATTAGATCCAATAGACCTTCATTAATTGGTAGAGAATTATGTAGAAAACTGGACATATGTTTGATTACTGACTGTAAACCAACTAACAATAATATTAATATGTTAAGTTATAATATTTTGTATAAGTATAAACACTACCTATCTGATGAATTTGTATCAGACGTCAAACAAAGTGTGTCGATTGATATTAAACCAAATACATGCCCTATTTTCAGTAAAAGTAGGTCGTTACCAGTAAGGTTTAAAAGTTTGGTAAAAGATGAACTGAATAGGCTTGAGAACAAAGGAATAATCACTAAAGTTCATAAAAGTGATTGGGCTTCACCAACAGTTAATGTTTTGAAATCAAATAATGCAGTAAGAATATGTTGTGATTATTCCATTACAATAAACAAGCATCTGAATCCTATTCAGTATCCTCTCCCTACAATTGATGACGTTATAGCGCAAGTGGGAGATGCTAAGTTATTTTCTAAAATAGATTTGCTAGAGGCGTACCTTCAGTTGCCTCTGGATGAAAAGTCTACAGAACTTACAACAATTATTAATACAAATGAAGGATTGTATTGCTACAATTATTTACCTTTTGGCCTTAGCTCCTCCGCTGCAATATTTCAAAGTTTCATTAGTAAGGTCTTAAATGGCATTGAGAATGTTGTGGTTTACCATGACGATGTTCTAAGAGTTTGTTACGCTATACTGATAGCGTAAAATATCTTTGATATATTTTTGATAAAGAAGGAGTACGTAGTGATCCTGATAAAATCAGAGCTATTGTCGATGCCCCTAGGCCTAATAATGTTAAACAGCTTCAAAGTTTTATAGGACTATGCAATGTCTACAATAGGCATATTCCTAAATTTAGTATGGCTATGGAACCACTGTACAGATTGATGAAGAAAAATGTAAAATTTTGTTGGCATACTGAACAGCAAAAATGTTTTGAAAATGTAAAATTATTGTTTCAGGAAAATAATATTTTAAAATTATTTGATCAACATAATGATACATTATTAGAAACTGATGAATCATCGTATGAAATTGCAGCCATTTTTATGCAGCGCATTTCTAAAGATTCTCCTTGGCGTCCTGTTCAATGTGTGTCTCGTACTTTAAATGATGCTGAACGCAATTATTCCAACATTGAACGGGAAGCACTGAGCATAATATTTGGCTGTGAGAGATTCAGGAAGCTTCTACTTGGTAAAGAATTTATTATAAGAAATGACCAGAAACCATTAAAAAAGCTACTGGCTTGTGATTCACCGGTGCCTACCACATGCTCATCTCGATTACAGAGATGGGCACTGAAGCTCTCACAGTTTCAATACGTGTTAGAATATAGCAAGGGAAGTGAAAACGTTCACAGTGACTGTTTCAGTAGGCTTCCATTACCTGAATCCATTAAGGAAACTGAACCTTATGAGCTCATATTTACCGTAAATACATTTAATGATATGCCTGTGACATGTTTCGATATTGAGAAACACACTAATTCAGATACAAATTTGTCAGAACTTAAAAGCTACATAAAGTTCGGATTTCCTTCCAAAATTACCAATACCAGTTTATCTTTCTATAAAAGTTTCATTAATGAGTTAACGTTGATGAAGGGATGCAAAATGTACAATAATAGGGTTTTGATTCCAGAAACTCTCAGAACACAGGTTTTGATTCAGTTCCATGAAGGACATCCTGGAATCAATTCCATGAAATCTATGATTAGATCAACTGTTTGGCATCCTGGTATTGATAATGATGTGAATAATTTTGTAAAAAATTGTTCCATGTGTCAAAAGCATCAATCCCGATCAGCTCAAAATAATACTGTGGAATGGCCCAAGCCGCCCAGAGCTTGGTCAAGAATACATGTGGACCATTTTTTCTTAGAGAATAAGATTTGTTTCATTGTTGTGGATGCATTTAGTAAGTATGATGAATGCGAAGTTGTAAGGGACACCAGTGTTGCAGAGACCATTGACGCACTTATAGTTATATTCAGTCGTCATGGTTTGTGCGACACTCTTGTGAGCGACAATGCTTCTTGTTTTACAGCTAGTGATTCAAAGAGTTCCTGAAACAGAATTGCATTCATCATATGACTCCTCCTCCGTATTGTCCGTTTTCTAATGGTCAAGCAGAGAGAGGGGTGCGCGTCATGAAAGAACTACTCAGGAAAAAATACTGAGGGCACATTTAAATCTCGTTTAGCTTGAAGTCTATTATATTATAGATCAGTTCCTCACTCTGTAACAAAGATAGCGCCCAGTTTTTCTCTCAATAATAGAAAGTATGTTAATTTAAGAGACAAAATAAATCCACAATATTGTAAAGTTCAGGTTTTGAGCAAGAATATAAAATCATTAAATGTCGGTGACTCTGTTTTGGCTCTCAATTTGAGAGAAGGCCCAAAATGGTATCACGCCACCATAACCGAAAAAAGTGGTATCAATATATATAGTGTATATATTCATTGTTTAGATGTTATTTGGAGACGGCACATTCACCAGTTGAAACCTGTTCCCAGTGATATGGCTGTTGACAATAATCCAAATCCTGTTCATGCTAAACCTGTCATTAATTTTGATACACTTACCCAAATTCCTGCAATTCAGGGTGCACCAATGAATGTGGATTGTCAGCCCACATCCGTTAATGTTGAGGTTGCACCTGTAATTGTTCCTTATGAATTGCAGGATGATGGAACAGTAAATTCACCTGTACCTCTTAGGAGATCAACTCGCACTGTGAATCCACCTAAGAGGTATGGATTCTCATAATGTTAATTTAGGTTTTTAGTATCTAAGCTAACATATGTAAAGGAAATAGTTGATATATTTTCATTTGCTTTTCATGTTTATTTGAAATTTCTTATGTTATTGAATGGAATTGTTATTTTGTTTCAAGCCCCCAGGGGCTCTATCCTGACGCTGTCTGTGGTGAATGGAAGAAAAGGGGGGTGGTGTCCCTTGGGCCACGAACTGTTGTAATTTGGATTATGGATTGTCTTTTTTCATTTTTACCATGTTTATCATTTTTTTAACGCTACTTGCAGTTTTAGAGGATAGCGCTAGGGTTATGTTCTTCAACTACGAGGTCTCAAAATTATGAGTTAGGTAGGCTCGGAGGTTTCATTTACTATCACCTCTTCATTTTCCTCTTCCATCCGTGAGTGCAGCCACTGGTGCTTGTGTTCCGTTTCGTCACATTCCTTGGTAAGTGACTGTATTCACGGAGTAGCTTTTCTGCATCCATGAGCATTGTCACCGACGGTGGTAAGTGACTTTGTTCATGGAGCCACTTTCCTCTCTGACTGTTTCTTCCAGTCCCTTGTATTTAATTTCCTTTTGACGTCAGCGATATGGCCTTTGGTTCCGAAGCAGACGTTAAACCCCCTACTAAAATAATTATTTTGTTTCAAATAAAATATGTACTTTATTAAAGACGGGGATGTGTTGTGTAGGTGAGTTTGTGTAAAGTCCCTATTCATGTGTCCAAGCAAACTCTGTACGTGACTCAATAAAGCAGTTGCATACTGACCGTTGACTACATAAGACGTGTATCTTTATCCTCCTCATTACAAACATAACAGAGATGACGTTATTTCGATGCCTCAGTGTTTACTGGGTCTATATATAATAATCATCATTTACCTTTATTTCAATTGGTATCATACCTTCAGTTATTATGTTACTAATTAAATAGTAGTCAAATAATAATTATTATATTTTCCTTTAGAATTTGTTTGAAAATATAGACCCTAATAATAACTTGGAACATATACCTACCCTATACTGCTAAAAAATATTTCACAGATCACAAATTCCTGTTTGTTCTATGAAAAACAATTATATAAGTCAAAATATCAAACTAATAACTCAACTATTATGACCTATATATACTGAGTGAGAGTTAATCTATGGTCAAATTTCAATTAATTCATTCATTACTTTGAGCTTTCATTACAGAGCTTTGATCTTTATACTAAGTTGTGGCATCAAAACATTTTCTTCACTTTGAACACATAGGGAACAAATTTTTTAATGAGTTACAATTATATAAAAATTTGAACCACTTATACTATTTGTAATAAGAATAGGTTGAGATTTTGGTTATAAAAGTGGTGATTGTCTGTATTGTTCTATTCACTTTAAATTATCTCGAAGTATCTCTGAGTCGTTTAATATAAATTTTTTCAGTAAAATGCATTCACGGTGGCTTAGTGACAGAGGTACAGGCTCGAGGACAGATGGCTGCACGTTTGATACCCAGACGCGCACTTCATTTCTTCCCATTTCATGTAAACTGCGTCCATCACTTTATTGCAGATCACTATTTTGTGACTAATTTTAATAATATTGATCGTACAGTAGTGAAATTTTGCTCACTGGAAGATTGCTTCTATGTTAGTATCTTGCTGAAATATTTTTTGAATCCATGAGAAAATTGGAGAGTTATGAACGTTTATGTATTTTGAAGGCATTTTAACTGTTCATCGCTTTATTGCAGCTATGTGAAAAGGCCAAAAAATGGGTGATTAACTTCTACCGAGAGGGTAAAAACTGTAACAGGTCCTGCAGAAGGGAGGACTCTACTATATTTAGCTAATGAATTTGGGAGGGATAAGAGAAACATAGTTTCTATTGTGGAAAATCCCGACACCAACCCAAGGAGAGATGAGGGTACGAGGAGAAGCTTTTTCCCCTCGAAATTTGCAAAAACTACCCAGGCAGGTTATAAGGCAGCCAAATAACACTAGTGCCTCAATTTTCGACTAGGCTGTCATTGGTTATTCGTCCAAACAGTGTCTTAAATGAGACGACAAGGAACGTTTAGCCCATTTCCAGGCCTCCTATGGACAAGACCCATAAGGAAAAAGGCATTCGATGTACACAGAATTACATGAAAACAAACTTCCTACTTGTTCTTTTAACAGATGAGGAAAGAGCCACACTTGAATGTCTGGATGGATGGGTTAAAGTTTGGATCCTACTGGAGCTGTTTATCCACACTGGTTTCGTCGTCAACAAGGAGGCTGTGGCTTTATGTTTTAAGCGGGCATCATTGTAGAAACGTTAATTGGCCCTCTCCGAGTACCAGAGGGTGTAAACCTAACAATCCAATCCTACATTGCCTCTTTTGTTGAGTACTTGTTCTCTTGGCCTAATAGTTTGCAATTATCTCGTTGGCAAAAGATGATTTTCTTGTATTACTTCGAACAATCTCATGCTTGAAGGGTTACAACTTCTTTCCTCACATCTCTGGGAATCAAGTGAGAGACTCACATGACTTGATTGCCCTGTTATCTGGTCTTAAGCCCCATTGAGCATTTCTGACCGTTTCATTTGAGACATTACATCAGGACTGTTTTGACGTAAGACCAATGACAGCCTTGTCAAAAATGGAGGCACTAGTATCATTTAGCTGCCTTATGACCTGCCTGCGTATTTTTCACATATTTCGAGGGGAAATTCTTTTTCTCTTACCCTCATCTCTCCTTGGGTTTGTGTCGGGATTTTCCACAAAATAAACTATTGTTCACTCATCCCTTCCAAGTTATAAAGCTACACAAAGAGAAAGGATTAGTTGAATCAAATCATATTTGATTTGTTTTGACTAAATTTTATGGTTTATCTGTGCGCCTACCTACGTGGTGAGTTGCAGGTACTATTTAAAATGAGTTAAATTGACGTTGGTTAAAACAACACATATGTGAGTTGATTATTCTTAATTCCCGAAGGTCACAACTACCTGTGATAGTTAAAACTACTCGAGATGGTTGAACCAATTATATGTAATGGTTATAACAACTGCAGAACAAGGTTGCATCAACTACTTGTGTATGTTTCTCCAATCACTCCTATGTGTTATACCAACTACTCGTGTAGGTTATACCAACTACTCGTGCAGGTTATACCAACTACTCGTGTAGGTTATATCAACTACTCGTGTAGGTTATACCAACTACTCGTGTAGGTTATACCATCTACTCTTGTAGGTTATACCAACTAATCGTGTTGGTTATATCAACTACTAGTAAACTAACTAAATGTATATCAACTATTAGTGTAGCTTGAAATATCGGTCCGGTTAGCAGTAGCCAAACTTTTTACATGACTTTTATAGTCAATATATTTACTCTATTAAATCACAATCTCGAGTTAGGTCCCGGTATCAATTAGATTAGACTATTTATTTTCTACGACCAAATCTAACATGTTCATTTATTTTCTACTTTTGCTTCTGTGATATGCATACTATTTTGATTTAAAAAAATAATTGATCACCTAGACTAATCTTTGCTTTTTGAAATGTTTTCGATCCGATGAGTTGATATATGGCTATTAGTTGTAAATTAATAGATTAGATTGAATAAATAGCTTCATCAGGTCAGTTAATAAATAAGTAGTGTAATAACTTTAAAAAGTGATAAATAGGTTGGCTAGATAAATTGAATTACCCGGCTAGCCGCTAGACTACAAAAACAAATTTTGATAGAATAAATCTTTGATGTGCTGCAATTATACTATAACTTAATGAATAATAATAAAGCATTTGTCTTCTAAACCATATTCTAGTGCAATTCATCTTACTCATAGGCACTGATGTAGAAATATGCTAATAGAATTTACCAAGGGTCAAATTGAAAACGAAATATAAACATTTAAGTTTTAGATTTTTTTTATTTAGAAGTATAATTTGAATCCTCGTCACTGTCTGTTACGACTATAGGTTGCCAATTCCTGAAATTAGAGATTCGTATACTAATATATATATATATAATAGAAATTCATAGTATCGTTTATATACATTATCAATAACATCACCTACTCTTTTGAGTCTTTTCTCCTTTTGTAATGAGATAGCGACAGCTTCGATATTCTTTTCATGTCTGGAATCCCTAAAAGCATATGAAAAGAGATAATAATATTGCACATACATATTTAAAAAGCATCTAACATTTTCAAATACTTACTTTGACAGATCATAATTGTTCCTGAATCATTCAAAAGAATTGAAGAGGACTCCGATGGCTGATGACGTTGATCTACTCCATCAATTCTTCATAAAGATCTGAAAGTAGATTCAGAAAATATAAAAAACCATATTAACAAAGAAATGAAGAGAACTATTAACTGAGAATAGTTTCATAAAAGTTAATTATTTATATAAAATGTCAAACTATTTATAAATCTTCAGATGCAGTATAAATTTAGCTCTAATAAATGCAATGGATTCTCCTTGCTAATCCTCATAATTTTGTTCATTATACACTCTTAATTTAGACTTTAATTAAATACAAAAAAAGTATAATATATCAAAAGGCTCACCTCTGGTTGGAGTTCTCACTGCCAAATCCCTGGACGGTGTTCTCCTTATTTGCTCCCCGGACGGAGTTCTCCCGGTCATAGAAAACTAGGGTCAAGTATGTAAATTGCGGCACTTCAACTAACTGCGGTCTCTCATCTCAGAAACATTAATAACCATCATGGCTTCAAGGTACTCGTGAAATAAATAGAACCTATCATAAATTGATCTGTTGAACAATTCAATATATAGCTAAACTAATTTCAAATGGATTTTGAGACTTTCTTAATAGGGCCGCAATTAGAAATTAAAGAACCGAATTTACGTGTGTAACCCTACCTATAGGTAGACTAACTAGTCTTGAAATATATAAATAAAAAGAATACTTAACTTGAGATACTAGGATAAGTTCCGAATTATCGGACGGTTCCACATTTTCGGTCGTCTAAGAAAAACTATATAAAATAATTGATCAACTTTTATTTCAATTAACTATTAGGTAGCTATATACTATATTTCATACGTGACCGAAAATGTGAAATCACCTGATAATTTGGAACTTACCCTATCTAAGGACAGCGCAATAACTGCCTAGCCTATGTAGATGGTATTGACACTGAAAAAAACAGCTAGGTAGGTATGATGCTTAAATAAGTTAACATATAATAATCTAGGAAAATTAGTTTGGATATCAGTTTACAAACCGGAAGGCAGTAATCAAAATTTATTATTATGAAAAGTTATACACTGATAATCAGCTCTTCAAATAACTACCTAGCCAC
>CANNZV010002675.1:0-88536 GCA_947561585.1 Caprella mutica | reverse complement strand
ATGTACTATCAGAGAAAAGAGTCACTGTGATGATGTACTATCGGAGAAGAGTCACTGTGATGATGTACTATCGGAGAAAAGAGTCACTGTGATGATGTACTATCAGAGAAAAGAGTCACTGTGATGATGTACTATCGGAGAAGAGTCACTGTGATGATGTACTATCGGAGAAAAGAGTCACTGTGATGATGTACTATCAGAGAAAAGAGTCACTGTGATGATGTACTATCAGAGAAAAGAGTCACTGTGATGATGTACTATCAGAGAAAAGTCACTGTGATGATGTACTATCAGAAAAAAGAGTCACTGTGATGATGTACTATCAGAGAAAAGAGTCACTGTGATGATGTACTATCAGAGAAAAGAGTCACTGTGATGATGTACTATCAAAGAAAAGAGTCACTGTGATGATGTACTATCAGAGAAAAGAGTCACTGTGATGATGTACTATCAAAGAAAAGAGTCACTGTGATGATGTACTATCAGAGAAAAGAGTCACTGTGATGATGTACTATCAGAGAAAAGAGTCACTGTGATGATGTACTATCAGAGAAAAGAGTCACTGTGATGATGTACTATCAGAGAAAAGAGTCACTGTGATGATGTACTATCAGAGAAATGAGTCACTGTGATGATGTACTATCAGAGAAAAGAGTCACTGTGGTGATGTACTATCAGAGAAAAGAGTCACTGTGATGATGTACTATCAGAGAAAAGAGTCACTGTGATGATGTACTGTCAGAGAAAAGAGTCACTGTGATGATGTACTGTCAGAGAAAAGAGTCACTGTGATGATGTACTGTCAGAGAAAAGAGTCACTGTGATGATGTACTATCAGAGAAAAGAGTCACTGTGATGATGTACTATCAGAGAAAAGAGTCACTGTGATGATGTACTATCAGAGAAAAGAGTCACTGTGATGATGTACTATCAGAGAAAAGAGTCACTGTGATGATGTACTATCAGAGAAAAGAGTCACTGTGATGATGTACTATCAAAGAAAAGAGTCACTGTGATGATGTACTATCAGAGAAAAGAGTCACTGTGATGATGTACTATCAGAGAAAAGAGTCACTGTGATGATGTACTATCAGAGAAAAGAGTCACTGTGATGATGTACTATCAGAGAAAAGAGTCACTGTGATGATGTACTATCAGAGAAAAGAGGCACTGTGATGATGTACTGTCAGAGAAAAGAGTCACTGTGATGATGTACTATCAGAGAAAAGAGTCACTGTGATGATGTACTATCAGAGAAAAGTCACTGTGATGATGTATATCAGAGAAAAGAGTCACTGTGATGATGTACTATCAGAGAAAAGAGTCACTGTGATGATGTACTATCAGAGAAAAGAGTCACTGTGATGATGTACTATCAGAGAAAAGAGTCACTGTGATGATGTACTATCAGAGAAAAACTACTTAATTATTAAATGCTGAATTAAATATTCAGTACTTTTTTACTCCTAGTTTTTATTAATAGTATTAGTTGAAGTTGTTTTTAGTTTCTACTTTACGTCTGTCACACTCTATAAAGTAATGTCAGTAAAAACTATAAATTATCGTGTCAGTTGATTGTAATTACTGAGGTAAAACTTGTTATCAAAGCATGGTAAAGTATCACTCACCAGATGTGACCTAAAGAATGGAAAATTCAGTAGGTTATTTAAAAAAAAATATTCATTTGGAGAGAAAACACCAAATTTGTATCCATGATACCTAATATTAATCTGTATCTATGACCCCTAATCTTAATCCGCATCCATGATACCTAATCTTAATCCGTATCCATGATACCTGCAATTAAATTTTCAAATAACAATTTATATTAATTTCCATTCAATATGACAGAGGAATTAAAAAAAAGGTAGTCATTTTTCACCTTTTTATTGTGATGAAGAATTAGTTAACAATGTAGTATAGCAGAGTAGATGATACCATAGTGACTAGTGCATTCACTATAGTGATAAGTGCACTCGCTAGAGTGCACTCACTAAAATAGTGACAAGTGCACTCATTAAAGTACGTTAGACAACAGTGATTATAGGGCTGAGAAAATCCATACCATCAATAAGGTTCCTTTGCAAATATTCAAGCGAGAAAAGTAACCTTATCACAGTTAAAACATGCTTAAACACGCTCTAGCATGTTTAGACACGCTCTAGCATGTTAGACACGCTCTAGCATGTTTAGACACGCTCTAGCATGTTTAGACACGCTCTAGCATGTTTAGACACGCTCTAGCATGTTTAGACACGCTCTAGCATGTTTAGACACGCTCTAGCATGTTTAGACACGCTCTAGCATGCTAAGACACGCTCTAGCATGTTTAGACACACTCAAGCATGTTTAAACTCGCTCAAGCAGGTTTAGACGCGCTCTAGCATGATTAGACGCGCTTTAGCATGTTCAGAAACACTAGCATGTTTAGACATGCTAAAGCGTGTTTAAACACGTTCTAGCATGTTCAGCTTCTAGTGAGATTTTCTCTATAATAATAAAACGAAAGTGAAGAGAGAAATGAGAATGAGTGACGTCATGGAGTGAAACACAGATAAAATTGAGCCATTATCATTTATGGATACACACAACTAATGAAAATAGTAACAATATGCTTCGGAGATCGTGTGAATAGTTAAAATATTCATCTTTTATTCATTATCTAAACAATAAAAATGATCAGCTAGCTACTCCCTTTCCTTAATATTCAGATTATAAACGAATTAAAATATCCATAAAAACATCTACAGAGCTTACCCTTATACCGAATATAGGAAACTCTTTTTGAAGAGTCAACACTTGTGAAGGAAAATGATAGAATAAATGCCAGTTAAAACATAGTGACACTAGAAGATTCACGTAACAATTGAAAAAGACTAAGAGAAGACAGTAGCTATGACAAGGAGGTGCTGGAACTGCCCTCTAGAATGCCGCTATCAGAGGAAGAACTGGTGTTGGTTACAGGGGCCTTGCTGCCACCACTCCAACCCTCTGTCAACACCTGGTCAAACACATCCTTCACCTGAGGCAGGGAGTTGCGCAAAGTGAGACAGAAACCTTTGGATGCTGGGATTAACGGGAACTCCGGTAGCAGCAACTGGGTCTGGCTGTCATCTACAAAGGAGCGGTAGGTGTTGGGTGTGGTAGGTGAGAGAGGGTGTGCGGTGTTGTGAACCTCAGACATAGTCAACCACTGTTCCAACCGCTCGATCAAACTGCTGCCAGTGGCATTGAAATGATCCATGATTTCCTCTTTGAAAACCTGAGGTGGTTGTTGAAGTATCCTAGCTGTTGACTGCATCAGCTTTAGGAGCACCATTTCGTTGTACATCCTACTGTTCTCATGCCCCTGTTGAGAACCTTTCTGTCTCTCGTAACCTGCTTCGTTGAAGTAAGGTTCGTTAACAAGAATGAGTCCTTGAATGGATATGATAACCTGCAGTAGGTTACTTTTGTTAGTCCACACCTCGGTCCCTTTACCACTCCAGGTACCCAGAAGGGAGACGCACACTTTACCATCCTCATAAAGGTTTGGATTCAGTTTCTCAGAGCAGTAGGGGATGTAATTACAAAGGGGCGGGGCGTGAGGGTAGTCAGCTGAGAGCTGGAAATCAAAGAAAAATAGACCGTCCTGATACGGAGTTTTGGATGGTCCTTTAATCATAACGGAATATAAATCCATTCTGTCCTGGTATCCTTTGACCCAAATACCAGCTGGTAAAGAGGATCTCAGTAGTTTCATCTCATTCTTCACAGTCTTGTAGAAAGTAGTTGGTTGGCTCGGTTGCAGCATAGTTAATTTGAACTTGTGACTGTCTGGTGCTGATTCTAGGACTTCAAAGGTTCCACTTTCACAGATACAAGGTTTTAGAGGGGAGACAATATCAGACTCTGTAACAGAAGTATCTTTTTCGGAAGCACTGGGTAAAATATCTTTGGATACTTCCAGCTTCTTGCAAAGCACGTCCAGAAGATTGGTTGGAAATGATGTTGGTCTTTCGGGTGCACCTTTCTCTTCGACTGAACTCACCTCAACCTTTTCATCTGTTTCTGTCTTGGTAGATTCAGAGTTAATGTTACTCATGTTGAAGTGGCCACCATAGCGATTGACGACCTCGTCGTACGTTTTGAGCAGTTGAACTTTCATCATCGTGCAGAGAATTGCACACATCGAAGTGGTGTGACTGTGCTCGTCTAAAATCTCCTCAATAGGAATACCTGTCAAAGATATCGATTTAGTACAAGATGGCTTTTTGATGATTCTATTTAAATCATGAGAAATGTTTTTTTTATTAAACCAGCATTAAGAATTCGAGTAAATTGATAAACTATTAGTTGATAACATAGATCAAAGATAAAATTTCAATTAAATCATTCACTTACCCTCGGCAGCATGTTTCACTATATTCTTGGCGATATTTTGTGCAGAATCACTCTCAGAGAGTTTCCTTACAGAACTCTTTATGTCGTTACAGCTCTTAGAATCCTTGATGTTAGTGCGCTTGCTTTTGCTGTCCAGGGTGTTGTGATGGTTTGGAGTAACCATTTCAGAGTCCGACAGTCTCTTCAGCAGATTCCCCCCACTTCCTTTAGTGGGGGGTGTCTTTGTCTTCTGAGACATGCACGCAGTGGTGGTAGTTTCTACCACTTCGTCAGGAAGAGGAGCCTCCACTTCCCAAGTCTTATCAGAGTAATCTTCAAGATCCTCGCTGTTATCAAAGGCCGTAGTCGATCTAGGAATCTTGTGAGGTTTGTTTGGGTCGCATGGAGTGAACAGTCTGTTGAACTGTTCAGCCATCTTTTGGTTGGAGGAGGCCCTTCCTTTCTGTTTTATCTTCTCTATCAGACCGGCAAAGTTGCTCTCGTGGAAGAAATGAGTTGACATCAGTTTGTCCATGTACCTAGAGGGGAAAGTACTTATTTGTCTGCTTAAGGTTTGTATTAAAATGGGAGTGAATGACTAATTAAGTGTTTTCATATCATGGTAAAAACATTTCGCAAGGCTTATCAAAAAAATTATTTTCATTGCTGCAACACGCTAAGACCGAATACTAAGAACAGTCCCCGATTGTTGTTGTTTCCTTGTAGCTACTTTCCATCTTTGGCTAAAATCATTTTCTATTATTTAAACTTACTCCTACCAACTATCAGAGTAATGAATGCTATTGATAGTTAGCTACTCTCGTTTTCGGAGTAGTTACTCCCAAGACTTGAAAGGAGTAGCTAGTTTCTCACCTGCACTCCTTGTAACACTCCAGTAGTTGTTTCATCACCTGAGTACTTTGCAGTGATGGATTCTGGGTGAAAATTTCCTCCAGTCTGCTGATGGCTATGCGAGCCTGAACAGAAAGAGAACTTAAATAGGTAATTGATGATGCCATGAATTTTGATATTATATTACAAATCTTTATGGATATCTCACAAAATTTAAAAACAATTCACATGAATTTTAATATATCAAGTTAATATTAGACAGTTTAGAGTTTTTAGGTATATATAGCAATTAGAATTTAAATTTTAAATAAAAATATTTCATCCAAATTTTCATAGCCTTTTTATAGTGACAAAATTTCTAGGTGGGAAAAAGTTGTTTATTTCAATATTAAGAACTTTTTAATAAATATGTAAAAATTTAAATCCGCAATTAAATGCTTGCACTGAACTTTTTTTAATTTAACAAAGGCTCTTGAGAGAACGTCAAACAGCTATAATTTTGCAGCAAAATATTTAATTTATACTGTATTATTTATTTATTTGAGCAGGACTCACATTCTCAATATTGGCCACCAGTCTGTTCTTGAGATGCTGTCCCTTGCAATGTCCCTCCTCATCACTCTTAACCTCTTCATTCTCCACCTCCTCATTCTCTTCACTCTCAGTGAGCCAACTCTTGTCACTCTCATCGTCAGAGAGGATGTCATCGTCAGAAGAGACAGAGGAAGCATCACCCTCATCCCACAGCTCCCCTTCATCTGAATCATACTCCCCCACTTTGTAAAGATCCTGGGGGAAGCAGAAGGAAATACCCCCATCCACCCACCACACGTTCACCTGACCGGAGGGGTAGTTGTCCAAAACCTGACCGATGGTACTCGTCTGGTCATTGTCAAAGTTTGCGACTCGAATAACGACTGATCCTGGCCGGTATCTGAAATCTGGATGGTCCTTCAGATCATACACACTAACTTCTTCTTCTACAATAAACACAGGCTGTGGTTCAGCTCCGGCAGTGTACGTCCTGAACCACCTGATGATTGTGGTGCGACCAGCATGGTCTACACGCTGCACCACACCGTAGTGGTGCGGATCAAAGTCTTCACCGGATGATACAGTGGTTTGTTTTTGCCGCACCACAAAATCACCAGGGAAGAACTCTTGATCGTCAAGATGGTGGATTGGATACAGTTGTGAGGAGGGAATGCCTTTCTCTATGGTGCCATCTTGCCACACCACATCAGCATAGGAGGTGGTCATCACTGTCTCCACGACGTGACGCTCTCCATTTTTGGGTCTAGGGGCATGGCTTTTAAAGGAGCTAGGCATTGGTCTCTTCTTCTTGGACGCCTTCAACTTCTTCTTCTTAAGCATCTTCGTCATAAGAGCTGGTTGACTTCGTTTTTTACTCTTCTTACCATCATTTCCTGTGGGAAAAAAGAAGTACAGATTAATCAAAATTCCCTGTGGGCTGTAACTGAAACTTAAAAGGTGATGAGAGTTAATGTGTCCAATGTCCATACCTACCATTTGATTCTGATGTCAAAATGACACTCCAATTCAATTCGATTAGAGATCAAATAGCGTTAAAAAAACTATTCTTATTTACAATAGAGTAAAATAATAGATGCTGTGTAACCAGCACGTAGTTAATGTATTCAGTTTCTCACCAAAGGAAGAAGTTGAAGTACTGCTGCTGACTGAAGCAGTATCGTCATCATTCTCCTCGTCACTGTCCTCTATGTCTGCATAGTTAGACTCGTCCCACTCAGATTCTAGAAAAGCTTCGTCCATTTGGGCGTTCTCGTTCACACTCTTCACAAGAAAAGAGGGTTCTGTCACTCCTGATATATCTTCACTACCCTTCGTGGTTCTGATAAGTGATAGAGAAGATTATATTGCATTATAATGCAAATAGCTAGTAGCTAGATACATAAAATAGCACTTTACAATAACTAGTATTGCTATATTCATTTTCTTAGTAAACAGAAATTAATAGGTGATACAGGTTATATAATCAAGTTTTTACTACTGAAATGTGTATTTCAGAGTATCATTCTATTTTAACATAAAAATCAGCAACGCCGCAACGGTTTTAAGTGCAGCGAAAGTAGAGGAAAGATATTAACTAAAAGTGAAAAAATCAGATTATCAGCCTACCTAACGACAAGAAAAGTACACTAGAAATTAGCAAAATCATCAAACATGGTCATCGTATGGTCAAGAGTTTTGTCGTTGAAATTAAAGTGGGCAGGAAAAAGCATGGAGGCGGATGATCAAAGATGACCTCAAACAGAGATTTGAGTAAAATTAGGAGATTTTTATCAAAGTATCCTCACGGAAACAGTAAGAAATTTTTTAATGAAGCTGGAACCCAAAATCGAATCGTGAAATTGATGGCGAATCAAAGACCACAGACAGTATGCCCACCTCTGAGCCAAAAGCTCTCGTGGGCAACAATATAGCTACTTGATAACTATAATTTTGACCAGAGTCACTTTTAGCCGCCCTGATGGTTGGAGCCGAGAATGGCCCCTCAAAGGACAAGTCCACATCTGTATTTTAAGCAGCAGCATCATGTTCTGGTATGGAATTACTGGTAACAAATTAGTTGGACCTTTTCTGTTGACTGATGGTCTCAAAATTAAATCTACTATTGTACATTCGTCAAAGACAATATTCACTACAGGTTGATTTTTTTCTCTGATGACATCAAAAAGAATATCATTTTTCAGCAGGATTACGATCCAAGCCATGTTTTTCATTACACCAAAGGTTTGCTCGCAGAACAAGGCATCACTGGCAAGAAGCTCTTGGTTTTAGTGTATTGACATTACGCAACTCAACTAATGAAACAGTCTTGACATTAACCCCTAACAAAATCTGTGGTCCACCATCAAGAGAGAGGTTTATGCGAATGAACGCCAATTTACAAACAAACAAGAGCTATTGCAAATAATTTTGGAAGTTTTTTCCCTAATAATGCCGAAAGAAATTGATATCTTCTGTGGATAAATGATTGGTTTGAACAAATGGAAAAAGAATTAAATATAAATATTAATTAAATGATACTATCTAAATTTTTCATGCATTTTCGCACAAATGTATCAGAAACTTGAATTTCACGACAGAATTCAGAAAAAATCTTAACTTGTTTTAAAAAATGTGATACTCAAAGGCAAAAAAAACTATAGCTAATGATTCAATAGCACACAATTTTTATAATTCAGTAGCTAATAAAATGCTTCTTACATACCTAATCGCAATTTTGAATATATTTTTCTAAACAAACTGTGATGATTTCAATATCTACTAACCTTATAGTTAGGTCTTGACTCTGTTCTTCTTTGACAGATTGGGTCTCTTCAGTATTTTTTTCACCTATACTACCACCTGAAAAAAAAATTATTATTCTAGGTTTGAGGTAGCTAGCTACTGAAAATTTACAAGTTTTATTAGCTAATTAAATAGTGTCTGTTAAATAGTCAATTCAAAAAGTTAGCTATATCATCTATGTAGAACGAACTTTGTTTCTTTATCAATTCAACAACAAAAACAAAATTGACTAGCTAGTAGGACTACCCAGATACTATCAGTATTGGTACTCATTATATAAGCCATCTTTCTTAGGTGTCGGTAGATTACTAATAGCTACCAAGTGTTAAAAGTATCGTAAAAATAGTATCGTTAGTATTTATGGTATCGGGGTTTAGTACAGCCCTAAAATCGACATTCAAGGATGGTATCATATATTTAAAGGCTCAGATTGCTGTAAATATATGCAAAGTATGTAGGGTAAATTACGAATTATCGGTCAGTTTCACATCTTCGGTCATATAAGAAAAACGATATTATAATTGTTATTTTATTGGTATCCATGATACCTGCAGGTATCATGGATACCAACTAAAATAAATAAAATTGCAGGTATCATGGATACCAATAAAAATAAAAATTAATTAACAATTATAATATCGTCTTTTCGTATATGCCCGAAGATGTGAAACTTGCCGATAATTCGTAATTTACCCTATATCCAAGGTTTACCAGACACTCACCAGATGATATGGTGGACCTGACGGATGCCAGAGTGTGAGAGGTTAAGTTTGTTAAGGCTGAAGCGAGGGCACTGGCAGCACTACTCAAAGACGACTGACGAGGTATATTATTCTTAAAGTTGCTCTCTTCATTTTGTGTCGGTGTTCTTGAAGACTTTTTCCCTCCAATGTGATGAGTAGAAGAATTTTCTTCTTTATCCTCCATTTCAGTCACAGTAATATTTTGAGTTGAAGAGAAAACTTCGTCCAAGTTACCCTCAAAATCATTGATGACTATTTTAGGAGCTGTAGACTCCTCGACACTGAGCAGATCGATGGGATTGTTGAAGAAGGTATTGAGACTCTTGGAGTTTTTTGTTTGTGACTGACTGAGATGTTTGTACTCTGCATCTGATATGAACTGATCTTTCTCCTGAATGGTGTAGAAGTTTAGATCTCCGAGCTGGAGAGTGCAAGGTTCAAATACGTTCAGCAGTTTGGCTTTCTTGAGATCTTCGCCTGATATCAGGGATTTTGGGGGGTTTGTATCTTTTTTGGAGTCCATGGAAAGGGCTTTGCAAAGCCAACGAACACAGATCTGCTGCAGCTGCAAAAAGTAAATAAGAGTTCACTTGACGAAAAGATCTTACACTGAAAAAGTGTAACAACAAAAGATTTGGCTATCTATAAACTGTGTCACTTACACTAGTTTACTTGCAATATATAAGAAATGTATCTACAAAATATAGAATTATTATGTTAAATAAAAGATAGAAAATTGTAAACCCTAGCTACTAACTTCATAATATTAAATTGTTATTCATAATTTGTCCAACATCTTACATTGATGACTAACCTCTACTTCTTTAACAGTGGTAACAATCTTAGCAGTTTTAGATGCGAGTTTCGCCTCAATAGCTTCTGTTTTATTGTCCCACTCAGCTGTCTCGTAATGAATCGCTCTGCCTATCAACCTTTGACCTGGGTAATGTTTGTACCTTCTGAATTCTGAGTCCTGTGAAAAGAAAAAATACAACTTTATTTGTTAATCTATTATATCTATACCTACATATGGTATGAGTACAATTTTGGTAATAGCTACTTTTAAAGATGTCAGAATCTTTCAATAATACGGGTAGGTAGAATTCAGTGTGAAACAAAATATGGAGTAGTGATATAACTAATATCTTGAAATGACATTGTCATCAATACAAAGCAATAATCAATAGAAAAAAAATTGATATAACACCCTTTTTAACTGAGTAGTTATATCATCTAGTAGCACTTACATATTGTTATAATATTACCGTTAGCCTACCTAGATGTATAAGTTAAAACAGAAATATTTTTCTACCCGTAGAATTCTAGAGAAGCTGAACCTTCTTTAATTGCTTTCTCAATTCAGATAACTATTTATAACCTAATAAGATAATAGGATAGTGTACCATGCAATAACAATAAATATTAATAGTTTCATTAAATTCTTAGATTGTTCAATAGATTAAGTTCTTAATTATCAGGTACCTTAATTATTTAATTTTAACTTTATTTAATTAAGGTATTACTTAATTCCTTAATTATCAGGTACCTGCAGGTATCATGGATACCAATTAAAATAAAAATTAAATAATTATTATTAAATCGTTTTTCTTATGTGTCCGAAAATGTGGAACTGACCGATAATTAGGAACTTATCCTAACTATAACTTTTTTATAAATAAACATTGCAATCAACAATTTAAAGTAGCTACATCACAGTAGTTTCTTACTATTTCTCTGGGGTCTCTAGCATCCTGGAGCTCAGAAGTATCAGTGTCAGACATATAACATGTTGATCCGTCTTTTGTTTTGAGTAGAAGTCTGTTTTTCAGATGATGAACCATCCCCACCCAGGATCCCAAGCACACAGCTATGTCTGATGTGTATTCCTAGTGAAGAAAAGATTAATTAATTCAGAGAAATTAAGTTGAATAGTTCAGAGATAAGAAGCAGGCTAGCTGTTTCAGAAGTCTTATTCAGTTTTCAGATTAATAATTAAATTAGGTTATCAAAAGTACGCTTTATTCATCATAATACCATTTCAAAGTCAATATAAATTTGAATACGTTATAGTTTATAAAAATATAGCTGAAGATTTTCTTACTTGTATATTATTTCATTAGCTACGAATGTATTTTGTAGATGATTTATTCATTTCTACACAAATATAAATACTAGAAGATATGATGTGATTAAGAAAGGAATCTATATTTTAACTCCTTTCAAGTAAACAATAAGTCATCAATGTACATGAGCCTTGCAAGATAAACAATATATACTATATTTGATTTATTTATAAACTAGAATCTGTAAAAAATAAATAGAAAGTAGGTTGCTACCTACCTCCAGAGGTGTCAAATCAGTACTGTCCACTGTGGAGATTATCTGCCTAGATCCCAGAACGAGTCTTACTCTAGCCTTGACTTTCACCTGTCGACAGTAGCCCCTCTGCGTGTCCCTGCCTTTGATCAACCTACGGACTACATCACCAGGCATCAGTGAGCGGTCAAGAAGATGCACCTGGAGGGGAGTGGCAGTGAATAGCATGCTGCTAAGTGCTAGTTGGACATTTTAATACCAATTTCTTGGTTAGAAAGTCATAAAATATAGTACTGATGGAACGACAAGTCAAAATATTTTTACCAGCAACCTTTGTTGTGGATTTCTTTTTGTGGAAATTTTTTTTCAAGCCTTTCAATTCAATTATATGAAATAATTATGATAAGAAAATTAACAAGTGTTCACTTAATATGAAAGAAAGATTTTGCAGATGTAATAAATTGAGTAATGAAGATATAATTACCTTCTTCTCAGAAAGCACAAGTTCACCACCAGTAGGAAACCAGGCCACTCTTATGTGTCCTCTAGTCACTCTGTCATCCTCATCAAAGTCACTCTCTTCATCACTGGACACCAGCTCTGCATTCTCAAGCACCATGCCCAGTTGCAAGTTGCCATTCTTTGTGAACCGGTAGACTTCGTCCTCATAGAAATACTCATATTCTTGAGACATTTTGAGCTAAATTCAACTAAATGATTAACCTACCATGTATAATTTAATCTGAAATGAATAAATAAATTATACAATAGTTCAACTAGCTAAATCAAATTCGTTTAATAGAGCTGGAAAAAATTATAGCTCAGTGGCAGTGTTTGGTATTCCACATTTAGAAACCTTTGTCCCTGATTTTTCTATAAAGCAAATCTGCAGAAAACGGAGTAGGGGTTAACTGTCTGCTTTAAAACCAAAGGCCATTTTGCTGACGTCAAAAGGAAATCAAGTACAAGGTACTGGAAGAAGTACGCAGAAAGGAAAGTGGCTCCACGAACAAAGTCACTTACCACCATCAGTGACAATGCTCATGCCAGTCTGTATTTGGTGCCAAAATTCCACTGACTTTTTGAAGAAGCTGAAAAAATCCACCATAAATTTCCAGTAATTTGGCTGATCCACCAACATTTTACCCATTTTTCCACAGAAAATTAATGGTAACATAGGAATAAATAGCTAAAAATCCACCGACTTTGCAAGAATATTATATTCAAAGGGAAAAAATTCTACCAACATGTCGGTGGAATTTACCACGAAATACAGACTGGTGCTCATGGATGCAGAAAAGCTACTCTGTGAATACAGTCACTTACCAAGGAATGTGACAAAAAGGGACACAGGCACCAGTGGCTGCACTCACAGATAGTAGAGGAAAATGAAGAGGTGATAGTAAATGAAGTCTACGAGTGTGCCTAACACTAAAGTCTAAGATCTTGAGCCTTCGAGTTTGAGGCTCGTAGTTGAAAAGCAAAAACTAGCGCTATCCTCTGAAGCTGCAAGTAGTGTTAAAAAAAAAGATAAACATTGTAGAAATGAAAAAAACAATACAAAATCTAAATTACAACAGTTAGGGGCACAAAGGACGCCACCCCTTTCTCTACGGTGTCGCTCTACGGTCTCTACCATGCACCTCAGACAGCTTCAGGACAGAGCTGCTGAGTGCTGAAGCATCTAAACATTTTTTGTGAAAACAGAAGAGAGAAAAAAGTATTTAATGGAGAACACTTCACCAGTTCCTTTAGATGCAGTCATGCAGAGTCACAGACTTATAGCCAGTCTGCAGAATATGGGACATTTTTAACATTTTCTGGGGGTGTTGAAGGAGCGTTTGGTGGGACAGGTGATGAGTGATGCGAGAGTTGGTTACATGCAGGCGGGTTTTACGGAGGGCAGGAGAATGGAGGAGAATTTGTTTTTGTTGGGATGGTGCGTGGAGGAGAAGTATAGGTTAAAAGAAAGTTTGGTAGTGGTGGCTGTAGATTTTGAGAAGGCTTTTGATAGTGTGGATAGGGGGGCTTTGGTCACAGCACTGAAGTATTACAAATGTGACCCTAGAGTGATAGATGTGGTGGTCAATTTGTATAGGGGTGATGGGACTGAGATTTGGAGGGAAGGCAGAAGGATGGGTGATACGGAGATAGGAAGGGGCATCAGACAAGGCTGCACTGGGTCCCCGCAACTTTTCTTGATGGTTGTGGGGATGCTGATTGAGAGAATTGTTAGGGGAGGGTTGGGATGCAGAGTGAGAGGAATGTATATTCCAGTTCTGTTCTATGCGGATGATGGGTTGTTGATGGCGGGTAGTGTGGGTGAGGCTGGGGAGATGGTGGGGAGGCTGGCTGGGGTGGCGGAGGGATTTGGAATGAGAATTAATAGAAGGAAGACGGTATGCATGGTATTTAATGGGGAGAAACCAGATGACGGAATGGTGGGGGGAGTGGAGGTTGTGGACAGGATGAGATACTTGGGAATGGAAGTGGTGTCCAAGCGTGACTGTTTTAGAGAGAATAGGGAGAGGAAGTTGAAGCTGGCAGAGAAGATGAGCAACCTTACTTTTTCGGTGGTGTCCAGAGCGTGCGAGAGGATGACAATAGGGAAGGTGTTTTGGAAGAGTGTGGTTCTGCCGGGAGTTTTGAGTGGAGGAGATGTGATGGTGTGGAGGAAGGGAGAGAGAGAGAGAGAATGCAGCAGGTGGAAAATGGAGTCTGGAGGAAAATTCTGGGAGCATCTGGATATGCCGCCTCAGCGGCTCTACAGGGAGAGGTAGGTTGCTCTGGAGTGACTCCTAGAGACATGAAGGGGAAGATTTTGTTTTTGAAGCATATGATGGAGGGTGAGAATGGGTTGCTGAGGAGGATAGTTGATGCTGGTGATGTGAGGGGAGGAAATGGTGGATGGTTTAGAATAGTTGGTGGGTACATGGAGGAGGTGGGACTTGACAGACAACAGGTGAGAGACATGTCCAGGGAGCAGATTGTGGAAAGGATAAATGAGTGGGAACATGGAAGATGGCGAGAGGAGGTGAGAGGGAAGCATACTTTGAGGTATTATTATGAGATGAAGGAGAGGAAAGTTGCTATGATAATGGGTGGGGATCGGTGTTGCTGTTCAGAGCAAGGGCGGACTGTCTCAGGTTGAATTGGAGGAGGAGGTTTGTTGGAGGTGAGACAGTTTGTGGCGTGTGTGAGTTGGGGGAGGAGACGTTGGAACATTTTTTGGTTGAGTGTGAAGGTCTGAGGGACTTGAGAGAAAGATATGGAGTGGAGAGTGTGGAGCAGGTTTTGTGTTTTGGGGAGAGGGGAATGGGATGAAGGCCTACTTGGAGGAGGCTTGGGCAGAGAGAAGAAGATAACAGGGTGGTGGAATATAGGTGTGGGGGGCTGACGGTGGGGGTGGAGCCTCTATACCGTTAGTCCTGGGTGGCGTTGAGAAGCCTATACCCAACAAGATACTGGATACTGGACTGTGCAAACAATTCTTAATTTCCTCCTATATTTACCCAGTCTGCAGAATGCGTCTCTTCTCCCGCAGAGACTTTAATTTGAGAGAGAGCTACTCTCTGACTCTCAGCAGCAGATTCAGAATCTCCCGCAGCTAAATTAATGGTAACATAGGAATTAATTCAAAATCTCCCACAGCTAAATTAATGGTAACATAGGAATTAATTCTAAATCTCCCGCAGAGATCTCCAATTTCTAAAATTTCATTCAAAAACTCCCGCAGAGAGTCTTGGAAAAATGTTCCATATTCTGCAGACTGGATATTTACATGTATTATACTGAGAACAGAAGCTTAAATAGAGGATTTCTTGGAGAACAGTTTACCAGTTCCTGCAGTCTGGACTTATAGCCTCGTCTAAAATCAAAGTGAAAACCAGTCCAGACAATAAAGCATGACTTTTCTTACCCCAGGTTTTAAAGTGCGACAGGAAAGTCACCAGTTTAGTGAGAAAATGGTTCTGGGTCGCCACATTTAAGACACTTTAAAGTTTAAAAGAGAAATTAGGCTTCCCAGTGAAGATTTTACCCAGTCTATATTTTGTAGTAAATTCCACCGACATGTCGGTGGAATTTTTTCCTCTTCGAAAATAATATTCTGGCAAAGTCAGTGGAATTTCAGCTATTTATTCCTATGTTACCATTAATTTTTGATGGATAAATTGGGAAAATGTTGGTGGATCAGCTAAATTACCAAGTAAATTAGTATGTCTCATAAACTCGCCATTTTTCTCTCCAGCTCTCTCCAAAATTCAACAAATTCTCTCCAAAATTCAACAAATTCTCTCCAAAATTCAACAAATTCTCTCCAAAATTCAACAAATTCTCTCCAAAATGATCAAATTATTATTAATTCTCTCCAAAATAACATTGCAGCATAGGAGAAAAATAGATAAAACTCGTCATTTGCAATTGAAGGGCTCAAAATCCAAGTAATAAAGCATGTCCAAACTCGCCATTTTAATGGCGAGTTTGTGACAGTTATTTTGAGCCCTTCAATTGCAAATGGTGAGTTTTATCTATTTTTCTCCTATGCTACAATGTTATTTTGGAGAGAATTTATGAAAATTTGATAATTTTGGAGAGAATTTGTTGAATTTTGGAGAGAGCTGGAGAGACAAATGGTGAGTTTATGAGACATACTATTTTACTTGGCTCAAAATAACAGTCACAAACTCGCCATTAAAATGGCGAGTTTGGACATGCTTTATTACTTGGCTAAATTAATGGAAATTTATGGTGGATTTTTTTCAGCTTTTTGCAAAAGTCAGTGGAATTTTGTGCACCAAATACAGAGTCAGACTGGGATTTTACACTTGAAAACATTCTTATGCAGAAATGCTTCATGTCAGATGCATGTACATCTCCCAGTCTGTATTTCGTGGTAAATTCCACCGACATGTCGGTGGAATTTTTCCCCCACTGACAATAATATTCTGGCAAAGTCGGTGGATTTTTAGTTATTTATTCCTATATTACCATTAATTTTTGGTGGAAAAATTGGTAAAATGTTGGTGGATTAGCCAAATTACTGGAAATTTATGGTGGATTTTTTCAGCTTTTTCAAAAAGTCAGTGGAATTTTGTGCACCAAATACAGACTGGTACATCTCTTGAGACTATTTAAGAGTGATTTACTTGTTATTTACAGGTTTTCCAACTAATTTAAGTTTTTAACCCCACAAAAGTCGCCAATATGGCAATATCTTGGCGAGTCGGCGACTTTGTCCATACTTTAAAACATGGTCGATGGTTGGGTCCATACAATTACCGGAACGGACCATGAATTACCGGAACGAAACATGAATTACCGGAACGGACCATGAATTACCGGAACGGAGTTGTTTTATTGAGAAATAGTCCTTGGTAAGTCATATAGGTATACATTAGGTCTATTTATGTTCCAATTGATATCATATTTTACCATTTTATAGTCATTTTTGTTCGTATATTCGCTACCAAACATCTGCAACATAGTTATAAACTTTACAAGAGTATATGCTGAAATTCGTTTTCTTTGCATAATCTTTCTAAGAAAATATTTTGAGGGGAAACTAAAGTAATTTTAATATTGGATTCCATATTATAGTTTTAATGAGAAGTATTTGGGTTCCATTTTGTGTATCCATTACTAGTATGTGTTGATATTCTATTAATCAGGATTTTTAATTTTATGCAACATATACAAATTTGGTTCGTTTTTAATCGGGTAGTAGGTAAATTCATAACTGCTATCTGTCGCATTGAAGTTATGATGACCCATGACTTACTTAATATACATATACTGTACATATGTATATTAATATATACTTAATATACATAACATAAAAATGAAACAAAAAAATATTTTAAACCTATAACACCGCAGAATCACGGACTATTTAAGTTATCATGTCATGTCATGTCAATTTTCTGTCTATGTTTCAGATGTTTGGTAGCGAATATACGAACAGAAATGAGTATAAAATGGTAAAATATGACATCAATTGGAACATAAATAGACCTAATGTACACCTAAATGACTTAACAAGGATTATTTCTCAATAAAACAACTCCGTTCCGGTAATTCATGGTCCGTTCCGGTAATTCATGGTCCGTTCCGGTAATTCATGGTCCGTTCCGGTAATTGTATGAACCGTCGATGGTTCTTACCATTTGGCATTTTACATTTACCTGTAAAGATTATTATATTTTTTTAGCCTTTTAATTTTGCATTACATGAAGTATTTAATTTTTCTCAAGCAGCAGTGTTATTTGAAATCTTCCAAAAAATTTTTGGAAGATTTCAAGCCAAAATTAACATGGGAACATAGGAATTATTTCAAAATTTTAAGCCAATTAGACATATCTGAGTTTTGATTTTTATAAATCTAAGCCAAATAATTGGCTTAAAGTTATAAACTGACATACTATGTGGCAATGGCATGGGCCGCAATTTACCTGCGTGACCCTACCCTAGTTTGCACTTTGCCACTCTGCCCAGGCTCCCAGCATCTGAAACTGTGAAACATGGATAGCATCCAGCCCAGCAGCCCCCAGGGCCAGGAGATAAACTTAAAACAGATAAAGTATCATAGTATGTCCACAGTCCTTTTAAGTTTTAAATTAATTTAAAATTTTAAGTTATTTAACTGTGATTTGACAATATTTGTGAACAGAATACGAGACTATAACTCTACCAGGTAATAAAGCATAGGTAGTTATAGCTGAAGCCTGCAGGTACCACAATACAACCACATTCCATGACTCACAAGTCGAAATTAACACAAAATATTCTCTTACCGATTAAATTGATTGGGAAATTTTCTGACCAAAAGTTAAAGGGAGTTTGACAGATTACGGAAACTAAACCACGGAACTTCAATATTCTAAAGCTTCGATGATAACACCTTTGTCTGTTTTTTTGTGTTCCAAGTTATTGGATGGTTTTACAATTTTGATCATATAAGAAAAAGTATTTAATAATTACTAATTAACTTTTATTTTAATTGGTATCCATGACCCCAGCGGCTTTTATGAGAAATCGTCAGATAACTCAGAATATTCAAACTTATTTTAGTTTTTTTTTAGGTAGAGTTCAAAAGGTATGAGAGAATGCATGATTTCATAAATTAAGTTAAAATAAGTATACTAACTATACCTATTATCTTTCTTATACCCAGTCGGAACAATGTAATCATTAATAGGTACCTACCTAATTAAAAAAAATTGTTAAGAAGCAGGTAAAATATTTATATATTTAAAGGTCCCCTCCAATCAAATATTTTTATTGCTTTATTTAACGAGGCTAATGTTTCTTATCATTTTGCTGCAAACCGCATCGAATTTGGTAGCGTATTTTTAATTTAATATGCTTTTAAAGTTTTTTTAAATTAAAACTCTACAAAACCTATTTTACTTCCGACTTACTAATTTAAGACATTTTCAGCTTGAAGAAAAAGAATGTACACCATTTGTTTTGATTGTCAACTAGGTATTAGGTTTAATAAATCTATTTAATATTCGTGTAGAGGTATAAAATTGAAGGAAATTTTAATAGAAACGTTTCTATACTTTAGGAAACAATTAATATCTAAAATAATTTAAATAAAGGCCGAAAACGCAAGGTTTCTTTATAAGATTCAAATTTGTAATCAAAACAAAGAGTGTACAATCTTCTTCTTGAGCATCAGATTAGTGATTCGCTCAATTGTTGCTCACAGAATATTAAAAAACTTTAAAAACAAATTATAAAATATATACTGAACCAAATTGTATGTAGTTTGCAGAATAATGATCGTAGACCTTAGTTCTATCATATTATGTAATAAACTCATTTTTTTCCCGGAGCCTGGAGAGGACCTTTAAGAAAATATTTAAGATTTTTAAGAGAATATTTCAGATTTAAGAATATATTCGATCATCAAAGAAAATTTCAACTCAGATAATTTTGAAAATAATAACCAAAGTGAAATTGAATAAGGAAATAAATGGCAGCGTTTCACATTAATTAGTGTTTTTTATCAGTGCTTTAACATTTATGAAAAACATCCAAATAGCTGACCTGTGATTTTGGATTTTTGATTTAAAGAAATATACACGAGAATAATATAATTTTAATTGGCAGTCGAACGTTTTAAATTACTAAAATTACAAGTACCTAGTGTTGCGTAGTGCAGTGTTACTAAGTACCTAGGTAGCCTACCTAAAATTGGGTGTAGGTCATAAGCCCCCTCCGGTCACGAGACCCCCCCCCCCCCCGGTCAAGAGCCCCCTGTTTTTTAATCCTTATTTACCTATATTTACCTGAGGGGCTCGTGACCAGGGGGAGGGAGGGGGGCTCATGACCGTACCCCCCTAAAATATGGTGTTGTGTTTTGCATAATGCTTTGTGTATTAATAGTTGCTGTTAATTCGCCTACAGTGTTAACTTGTATGCTAGTGTTACCTAATGTTATATTTAAAAGTGGAAAATAACTACGTATAGAATCCATCTTGAAACAATTAAGGTAACTTGCAGGTTTGAATGATGGCTTGGTCTAAGTATACCTAACCCCGCTCTTCATTTTCAAGTTAGACTGTTAGGGTGAGTACCTAATGAGTTTTATAGTAATAAATTCATATTAAGGTAATATTACTCCTATTCAATAATTTACTTTTTTATTAATGTTTTGTGGTTTTCTTAGTTCTCAAAAATAACTATAAGTCTATAGCTACCTATCTCACCATATCTATATCATAAAATTTCTAAGTTACCTAGGTACCTATAGCTACCCGGAGACTTCTCGGAGCAAGTAAAGATAACGGACCTGGGTCCGTTATCTTTACTAGGTTAAATTCTGGTCCGTTATCTTTACTAACTTCATTTCTGGTCCGTTAACTTTTCTTGGTTAAATTATTAATATTTTACCAATAATTGGGATTAGAATAAAATTTTGGAACCATAGATACTACATTAGAGGATTTAAGCAGAATACTTTTCCATTTTTATACCACTCGTTCTTCACAACTTCAAAATGGATCACGTTTTTTCATCAATTCTTTCAATTAATAAAATATGTAAAATTAATGTATAATCATTTATTAGGTTTGTTTATTTATAGAATAGGTACTAAAGCAAATATTTATTGAAACTAAAATAAAGATTTCTGGTCCGTGTTCTTTACTAGCTTTATTTCTGGCCCGTTATCTTTACTACCTTAATTTCTGGTCCGTTATCTTTACCAGCTTCATTTCTGGTCCGTTAACTTTACTTAGTCCGTTATCTTTACCTGCTCCGACTTCTCAATAGTCTCCAACACGGTACGCCCCATTAGTCCGACAATTAATTTTTTCTGTGTGTTATTTCTCGTTTTCTTTTTTGATTAGAATAAAAGTTATAAATAAGTATAAATATATCCAATTAGCTACCTAATCACTAATCTAAATAATAAAAAAATCTCTTTCTTTCATTTATAGTATTTTACAATCCCTTCATATCTTATTCTATTTCTAATATTAATAAGTATGATGCAATTCCTCATTTGATGTAGTTTATGTATCAGCTAGTTTGTTGTACTGCACACTTCATGATTATTTAATGACTTGGAATGGGGGTTCGGGGGTCATTAAAAAAAACCCTGAAAAAGGGATTTATATATTTGATGTTAAAGCAGAAATAAACTACAAAAGTGTCGCACTAATGGGGTGTCGGACCAGTTACCTAACTAGGTCTTAATTTCATGTGGTTAGGTAACATTGATCTTATAAGTGATAAATAATAAAACAGGAAATTAAATAATACTAACTGAAGGGTACCATTCATTACTTAAAAGATATATGAGGATATTTTTTTAAATGTTAATCAAACTGCAAAGCACAAAATCGAGTTGAAAATCCATTAGGTTTGTACAATTTTTGACATTTCTTACCCTAAGAGTATTCGTACCCAACTTTTATGTTGTGTAATTGAAATTATATGAAGACTATAATATTGTTATGAATATGATTAAATGGAACATGTCGTGACTCTATGAAATATTAAAATGAATTAAATGGGTACATTTGAATGCATAATAGTGGTCTGCGTGCCTCTTTTCATTAGCTGTGGAATGAATAGCTTCTGCCTTTCATTCATCAAGTTGTTGCGCTAAATAACCGACATGTTAACGATTACTGGATAGCGAGTTAGGCATGTCGGCATTTATGTCTTAGGTAGGTGTATATATTATAATAAATTGAAATTCCACACTATACAGAAAAGATAAAAGAAAGAATCTTATTATAAATGTGACCTTAAGATTGTTTGATATTTATTCATATTTGGCTATTAATAATAACTAGCTACTTATGAATATGAATTTTGATTTTTTTTTGAAGATTAAAGAAAGAAACTGCTTATAAATGTAACCTTAAAATTGTTTAATATTTATTCATATTTAGCTATTAATAATAACTAGCTAAATATGAACCTTGAATTTTTTGAGTTGCTTTAATAATGTGAAAATAAAAGTGCATCCTTTTCCTCATAAATATTGCCATCACTAACACCTTCTTTTACGATGTCTTCTCTCCAAAACAGTCACACCAAATCTTCTTTACGAGTACGGAATGTAAACCAAGTAAACATGGTAAACCCGGTAAACTCACATCGGTGTCTCGTGAAACCTCAGATTTGGGCCATAAAAACCCCTCTCTTTTGAGGGGCAGTAAAGTTAGAAACAACATTAACCATTTGAAGTACATTAACATCTTCTGATTTATGTCGATATTACTGGTGTACGGTTCTTTGGGAAGAATAAATGATGTGAATTTAGCTCTCTATGATTATTCGTAAGTAAATTGTTGATGAAAAGAATGTTTAATTATAATCATAAATATGCTTTTAGTATATTTAAAAAACAGATATCGATCTATTTGAATTTTATACGAATTATTAAATTTTATCTTTACATGAATTTTTTCAAAAAATATTAATTATTACCAACCTTCAATTATAATTTTCATCTTTGAATTAATACAACTAGGATAAGTTCTCAATTATCAACTGGTTCCACATTTTCGGTCATAAAAGAAAAAATAGGTATTATTTAACATTCTAACTTGTTATGTTAATTGGTATCCATAATAGTTGCAGGTATCATGGATACCAATAAAGATAACAATTTAAAATATTAAAATATAAATCTTTTCTTATAATTTATAGTAATATAAGTAAGATATCAAAGTATTTTTATAAACAATGAAGCTGTTCATCAGTTTCTAATTGCCTATTGGTTTAACATGTACCCTGTTTGGTGGGTGTAAGACGGTGCTCAGGACTTACATCGTTAAACAATACTTTGACAGAAGTTGGGATGAGGAAATTGCTTCATACCTTCTATTGATTATACTATCCATACTATCCTTTTCAAAAATAAATAAAATATCAGTATTCTTTTGTTAATGCATCACTGTATTGTTAGTTAAAGATGAGGATTATTTTTAATAATTCTAGATAGTATATTAAATACAATATCTTTATAATTTATTTATTCTCATTATTTAATAATTAGATGCGGGCTTTAATTACAGATGAAGGAATTTTTAATCTTTTTAAATCTTTTTGTTTTTTAATTAAGATAAAATAATTTTTTTTTTTTGACATGTAAACTACATAAAATACATTTGTGTATAATGTATACACAAATTTGATATCATTCATTTTATAAGTGCAATCTCATACATAATAATATACTAATCAAAGATAAAATAATGAAACTTCATTAATTGTAACTACTAATATTTCCTTTTAATATTGTAAATAGGGTAAGTTACGAGTTATCGGTCGGTACTACATCTTCGGTCATATAAAAAAAAACAATATAAAAATTATTATTATACAGTTCTATAATAATTTTTATATTGTTTTTTCTTATATGACCGAAGATGTAGTACTGACCGATAATACGTAACTTACCCTATACTTTCTTTCTGCCATAAACCTATTGGTCAGTACACTTTAATCAGGTGCTTTAAAAAAGTGTATTCGTAATTATTTTGACAGTTTACAGTTTTTACTTTTGGTGAATTTACTAATTTTAATGCTTGTAGATATTTTAAAATTGGTACACGTTGAAAAATGTGTCAGGTTTCACAAAAATAAAAAAATTAGAAAATTTGTGAAATTTTATTCGTGCGGATATTCTTTTCTTTGACTGTATGTATATATTTAAACATCAATTACTGTAGACAATGGTATAATTATTTTATTTCTCTTTATAATTTATTTATTATTATAAAGAGTGATGTATTCCTTTCTCGGTATTGGTACCGATATTTTTCATGTATAAAATACAATTCTTCTGAAAAATAAAGTTAATAAAGATAAAAATTATAGTAAACAAATGCATTGAATATGAGTAATTCCTCTACTCTGCTGCAGAGGTCAAAGGTCAATCTGTTCGAGTAGGTGACTAGGTTAAGTTCCGACTTATCGGACAGTTCCACATTTTCGATCACATAAAAATAAAACACATTATGAATTACAATTAACTTTTATTTTAATTGGCATCCATGATCATGAATACCAATTAAAATAAAAAAATATTATACAATCTTCTCACATATGTTCGAAGATGTGGAACTGTCCAATATTTCATAACTTTTCCTACTAGTCAGCTTTAACAGTGATGTTCTCACAGAGGTCAAAGGTCAGTCTGCTCAGGTACGCGAGTGCTAGTCAGCTTTAACATTGTCCTCGCCGTGACCTCACTAAAGTAGTAGTGGGAGTACACGCTGCCAGACGTATGAGTCTTTACGCCGATTGAAAGAAGGGGGAGGGGGGGGGAGGTTGTCTCATTCAATATTAGTGGTAATCTTTAACTAGCGACCCAGAGGATTAGCAGTGTGTAAGAAGAACGAAGGGGGTGATTGAGTCATGTTCCGTCGAAGAGTTTGTAGATATAGTGTAAGTTATGAATTATCGGTCTGTTTTGCATCTTCGGTCATACAAGAAAAAAACGAAATAATAATTATTTATTTTTTATTTTAATTGGTATCCATGATATCTGCGGCATTAGTATCATGGATACCAATTAAAATTAAATAAATAATAGATCGTTTTTTCTTATATGACTGAAGATGTGGAACCAACCGATAATTCGTAACTTACCCTAGTAGTTTTTTAGTGATACAATTTGTATATTTAATCTTGCTTTGGTGTTAATTTTTTTTAATGATGAACATAATTTTAGAGGCTTTTTTCCCCTAGTATATGACTTACAGAAGTCACATATCTGTTCTAAAAGTGGACAAGCCATAGACATCTACTTATTTGTTTTTACCCGCAATATCTAAATCCAGATGTCGAATTATTTATTTTAATTCTAATCATTTAGGCATAGGAGATAATTTCTGGTAAAGATTTAATTGCTATTTTCCTTTCTGACTTCTTCTTCAGAGTCCCATGCATTGATTTTCCATTTGATGTCGTATTTTTTGGGTCCAGAAGCAGACTAATTTAATTAATGCTCTAGGACAAACACTTAAGCCATTATATAGGGCGGTAAATAGTTCGCTAATTCATTGAGTTTCAGTTAAATAATTCAGAATGAAGCCATTGGTTATAATTGTTACCAGTGAGTCAATAATGTGTGGATTAATTGACCATTCACACGAGCGTTTTATCACAGCGTTTTCAAAGCGTTTTTGACTTTAGGGAAATTATTTTTAAACCCATTTCATATGTGTCCATGTTACGCGGCGCTTTTGGAGCGTTGAAAACGCTTCAAAAAACGCTCGTGTAACCGGGCCCTTAGTTATTGAGTTGAAAAATAATGATTTGTTCATTTATTTTCTTGGAAACAGTGTTTAATTGATGTAACTGAAGGATATTAGAATGTATTATTTTCTTGGAAAATAAACTAATTAAAACAAATTTTCTTGGAAAATGCTCTTGTAAAAATTTTCTTGAATAAATTTCATTTCTAATTTTCATGTGAAAATTTTGATACCTAAAAGTTTTCTTGTTAATTTTTCACTTAAAAATTTTCTTGTAAAATTTTGATGCATTTATTATAATCATGCAAATGAGTTTATATAAATAATTTGAAACTTCTAAAATGTAAAAAAAAAACTGTACACAAATTAGAAAATCATGTAAAAGTTACTTCTCAAACTATATAAATTTATACTAAATTAATATATTCAATAAGAATTTTTATATGATATGCATTCTCACACACGCATTATTCAAATAGACGCTTCGGATATAATGTAATAGAGAGTAGAAATATAAAGCACATTTCCTTAGGAAATGTAAGCAGTAGCTGCATAAAATAGTTCATAGCTACATTCCTGAGAGTAACTTCCCTTATAAGTTATTCAAAAGGAACTTCAATCGGGCAACTTCTATCTAACAAAAGAATTCTCAAACTGTGCGTATTGTGGTACAAAGAAATCTTGGTACTGCATTTAATTTGATGTAATACTTTAATCTGTTGATTCTATTAAAGTAAGTACTATTTTAGCAACTAAAACGCGTCAAAATTATCTACTGTGAATTTTTGTTTATTATTAATATTATCAGATTTAAAAAAATGGATTTTTGCAATCCGAAATTTTAAAATAGTATTCAGGTTTTTTTCGTTACTAGACTTCTATAGTGTATAAATACCCGTTAAAATTTATGTCTCTCGTTTTTTTCGTATCCTGATATTTGTATTCCAGATTTATTGTGATCTGGATATTTTGTTGCCCGTATCTTTTCTGTTATCAGATTTCTTTTATTCGGATTTTTGTTTCCTGACAACAACATTCTGTCAATGTTCATCCAACATTCTACCAATGTTCACCCAACATTTCACCAATCTTCATCCACATTTCAACATTCCACCAATGTTCCACTAGTTACTGTCATTACATAAGAGTTAAAGCAATAAGGTTTTTTTCACCTCTGTGGCTGACTGGTGGTGGCTGAGAGGCTGGAGCAGTGGCTGAATGGCTTTAGCATTGGCTGACCCTTAAGTAGGCTGAGTGAGTCAGTAGCGAGGGCGCTGTTGTTGGTGATGTTAGACTGAGTACAGCTGACGAGTTCTCTCTCACTGTAACACGTGAAGTCAGTCGGGGCGAAGTGTTCAGAAGAAATAACTGCGGCGGCGAGGTGTTTACAAGGAGTGTTTGTTTATCATCGGTGTGTTTACATTATGAAGATGGAGGAAACTGATCTGCTGAAGTTGGTGAGTGAAAAGGGCCGCAGTGCGTCTTTTTGCGTCCCGGCGGCGCAACTACAATTGCAGTCAAATGCGAAGGATCAAGACAGCGCGACTCTCTCCACACAGGAGCTATCTTCACCAGATAAAGAAGTGCAGAAGATGTCAGCTGCTGCTACCAGAGTTTTGCTTCACGAGTCCCTGCATGCCTCTGAGAGCTGCGAAGCTAGTGTCAATAACATATCCTCACCAAGCCTCAACGTCACTCACGAGGCAAGGAGGTCCCAGTCCTGTCGCATCCCAAGCTCCAGAAACTCCTCACGACCCAAAGTGAGGCGGAGACTTGCAGCGGAAGAGCAGAAAAGTGGCCCAGGCAGTGGCTCCAACTCAAGCAACCGTTTGGCTCCCGAGAACCAGCACCAGCAACAAGCTCCAGAGTCTGAAACTGAATCCTACAACCCGTTCCTGAAAAAAGTTCCTTCCTGCGGTCGTTTGGTTTCCTTAGATCCTGAGGACTACTTTGCAATGCAAGAACAGGCTAGTGCCCAGGAATCGCCATCTCCTCTACGTAGAAGTGTGTCAGCCAGAAGACCTGCAGGTAGATCTCTGATGTCAGACCCTCTCACTGACCACAGTCCCACTCCTCCAAGACATCCACGTCACTCCTCCAGCAGGAACAAGTCCACCAGAAGTTCCACCAGGAGGGCATCCACCAAACGAAGTACCAACTGCGCTCTGCTTGACATTAAAGATAATTCACAGGAGACAAGTACAGTTGAGACTCTAGACTCGGAGCAGTACCTGCTTAGGAACTTCCAAACCACTAATAAAGGTGAGATTGTTATTATACTTTCCCATTTATTTTAGTATGCAGGTTTTATTTAAATATGAAATTTTATAGAAGTAACTTAAATATTCCTATCATTCTCTTTAGCCTATTTTTTGATAATTTTGTGGTATTGACTGAATAGTTTTTAATTTTAATAGTTATAAAATTAATGGGATTTCAGATATTTCAATCGATCATATTTGCTTTTTTAAATAATTAAACAAGAGAAAACTGTGTAAAATAAATTTCTATGAAATAAATGAAATATTAATACATATTTCCGTAGATATTTCACATATTTTCAGTATTCCTTATCATTTTAATTACTATATAATGATAATTATCGTGAACTAGTAGTACATATTTTATATATTTAATTCATATGTATTTCCATTTATAAACCTGTCCTCTTTATATTATCATTCATCAATATTTAGTGGCTGTATATAGTATATACATACTGAGCTTTGTTTGGATGTTACCTTGTGTAGCTTTATTGCTTCCATGCGCACTGAATATATATATGTGGTAAATGTATATTCGTTGACATCAATCATGAAACTTTAGTTTATGTAAATTTATTTATTATTTATTCAATCTATTTAAATAGCGTAATATTTGCATTGAATAAATTGGTTTTAAAATGCTGTTATATAGCTTCAATATACATGTACAGAGCTTGGTTAGTTATTATTAAAATTAAAATTTCATATCTTTTATTTCAACATAGTGTGTAGGGTAAGTTCTGAGTTATTGGACAGTTTCACATTTTTGATCATAGTAAAGAAAAAACTGTATTATTATTATTTACGTATCTTATATGTTCGGCATTGTGAAACCGTCCGGTAACCAGTGACTTATCCTGTATATTTTTAAATCCATCTTAATTCAAATTCTTGTGCAACAAGAAGTAAGTAAAAATATTTTATAAAAAAATATTTTTTTTATTGAATTTTATATTTTATTTATTTTTCTTTTAATATTAAAGGTTATAGGAAAGTTTTTCGAAAATAATTACTCGAAAATTACCCCATTCCCCCCATACCACATAAGCATAATTAACATCACCCACGAACAATTTTTCGTTCGAGCAATTGTTTTTTAGCAATTGTTTCGAGCAATTGTTTATTCAAGCAGTTATATCGAGCATTTACTCATTCGAGCAATTTACTGGGTATCAATTTTAAAATCAACTTCCGTTAATATTGAAGTAAATAAAATATTGATAGTGATCTCCGTAGAGTTTTCTGAAATAAATTCTTGATAATTGATTTTTTTTATAACACTTTTGTAATCTTCATTATTATATCTTCTATAATAACAATAATATTAGTGTACAATTATTGGATAAATGATTAAATATTGAATTATGTCGAGCAGTTGTAAAATTGCTTCTAATTCACTGTGCTTATTATTAATCGACATATTCATTCTCGATATAGTTCTATATATTCACAGTAGTATTTCCTCTTTCTCTGCAGAAATGTTTCTATGTGTCGCTTTGGAATTTCAGAGCTAGAGGTGCATTCTGATCGTAGTCTTCAGCATTTGAATTTATGGTCTGAAATGTATAATATATAAGTCTATTTCTCCTGCAATAAATAGCGGCTATTTTAAAATGTGAAACAATGCATGAAAATAAATCAGTCAAAAAAATTCCATTGTTAAATTAGATACTTCAAGTAAGTTTAAATTTATCTTCCCCATCCACGTTTTTAATCACATAAGAATAAAGTGCATAATAATTATTAAACTATTATTTGTATTGGTATCCATGATACCTAGTTGTATTATGGATACAATTAGTATAACAAGCTAAAACATAATTATTTAATACTTTTTTTGTTTTATGATCGAAAATGCGGAGAAGTCCGATAACCTGGAACTTACCCTGTCTATTACATCTTTATAAGTATTGTCACTATAAATTAGGACAATGTTGTAATTTTAATGCGTAAAAGAATAGATAATAATTATTATTTAATTGACTAACTGTTACATAGATTAACATAAAAGTTGGATAATAATAATTATACAATTTTTCTTATATGAAATAATATTTATAGATTAACGGCCCCTAATATATCGTTAAAAGTTATTTTTTTTAAACAATGTTTGTAGTTTGATAGTTATCTTGATTAATTTTGTTGGGATTGGCATTTAATTTCCTGTAAGGACATTGTAGCAATTTATCCTCGGTCTTTTTCTGGATCCCACCATTTGTTTTGGAGAAAATGTAGATAATGGGAAGATATATCCCTATTTTGTGGAGATATATCCTATTTCCTATAGCTATGACAGTGTAGTTAATAAATAAACTGTATTTGATACGGAATTTATTGTAAATTTAATGTGATGCAAAATCGATCATAAATTTTATGTGATTCAAAATTGATTCTCATTTTTTTGGTAGGAAATTGATTCTAAATTTTATGATATACAAAACTGATTTAAAATTTTTTATATGATATAAAATTGATTCTAAATTCTATATGAAGTATATGATTTCAATATTTATGTATGATTCAAAATTGGTTCCTAATTTTATGTGAAGTAAATCCGATTCTGATTTATGTGATGCAAAATGGATGCTAAATTCTATGTTATACGAAACTTGTGCTGAATTTCAATGTGATATTACCTTTATAATAAATAACAAGCTATCACTCCAAAGATGAATAATTACAGTGTCGACAAAATGCTCTAACTTGATGTAACTCAATTAAATTTCGCTTTCTGCCGCCTAACTTCATTAAAATCACGATTGTTATTCTCCTTAGCGGACCTGATTCAATAAGGTGGTGGAGAAAAAACCTCAAAATCAGTTACAGTATCTTTTAGCTCCCAATCTCGCCTCTGAACGGTAATTGGGTTAGTCACCCTTCAAACACCATTAGACGCTAAATTGACTCTATCACTCTACTTAGTGTATAGTGGAGCTAATTAAGCTAAACTTTGGGCAGTAGTCAACTAGTTACGTCTCTTTTATTCTTCATAATTTGTAATTATTGAAATCGATAAATTATAGGGCTAACTATTGTATTCTTTTTCAAAATGTTTATAAAGTTGAAAATGATTAGGGAAGTTACCCATATTGAAATATTTTGATATTTACAGTACTGTTTGTATCAATTGTTGATACCTTCATACTTTTGAAATTTACTTAATGTATTATATGATTATTTCTTGTACATTATTAAGTTTGCCAATTTTTTAATCTTTGTTGATAAATATAAACTTTTCAGCAATTAAAACTTTATTTATTAATTAAGGAAGTATTTGAAATGAATGTGATGATATTCATATTATAATATTTATTGTGGTTATGTAGATTGGTTTTGAAAATAATGTGAAATGATCTGAAGGGCTAATTTCAAATTTTCAATGATATTTTTCACTACGTGAATTTTTGGCAGTAGTAGATATGTAAATAGTTCCAATTAATTTATACAACAGTTACTGTTGACTCGTAGTCATGATAAACGTAATATTACATACTAATTTATACAACAGTTACTGCTGACTCGTAGTCATGATACACGTAATATTGCATATTAATTTATACAACAGTTACTGTTGACTCGTAGTCATGATAAACGTAATATTACATATTAATTTATACAACAGTTTCTGTTGACTCGTAGTCATGATAAACGTAATATTACATATTAATTTATACAACAGTTTCTGTAGACTCGTAGTCATGATAAACGTAATATTACATATTAATTTATACAACAGTTACTGCTGACTCGTAGTCATGATACACGTAATATTACATATTAATTTATACAACAGTTACTGCTTACTCGTAGTCATGATACACGTAATATTACATATTAATTTATACAACAGTTACTGCTGACTCGTAGTCATGATAAACGTAATATTACATATTAATTTATACAACAGTTACTGCTGACTCGTAGTCATGATAAACGTAATATTACATATTAATTTATACAACAGTTACTGCTGACTCGTAGTCATGATAAACGTAATATTACATATTAATTTATACAACAGTTACTGCTGACTCGTAGTCATGATAAACGTAATATTACATATTAATTTATACAACAGTTTCTGTTGACTCGTAGTCATGATAAACGTAATATTACATATTAATTTATACAACAGTTACTGCTGACTCGTAGTCATGATAAACGTAATATTACATATTAATTTATACAACAGTTTCTGTTGACTCGTAGTCATGATAAACGTAATATTACATATTAATTTATACAACAGTTTCTGTTGACTCGTAGTCATGATAAACGTAATATTACATATTAATTTATACAACACGCGCAACAGTTCACTCTAATACAAGGAAGCATATCTTTAATAATTATTCATTCTCTGACCCATATAACTGACATAGAGTGAAGACATAACTGTTAGCCCCATTGTAAGATAAGGAGAATCGCTCTACTAAAGAATTATAATGGAGAGATGTGAAGAAACGCTCTAGTTATTATTTACTTCTTTCAATTGTTGCTGTTAAAGTTCCACTGACACAGATAAATGAAGTTACATTGAGGAATGATATCTAAATAGTGGTAGTAATTATCTTGCTTTTTGCAATGTGGATTTGTTTTTGTGATCAGTTGGAAGACAGTAGGGGGATTGCATTTTTATTTTATAGAAAAATTTATTGAATTTAAAAAAGATTATATTGATAATTTTTTTTCTTTTGAAATAGAAATTATATAATTATTTTTAGAAATATATTTAAGCGATTCAGCTTGCTTCAAATTTAATAACATTCATAATTAACATTACAAAATAGGTATGATGATAATTTAAATTTTAAAAATGTGAAGACTTAACTGATGATAATATTAGCTCTCTTCTTTGAAATACTTACTTAGTTTCATTTCAGTCTTTTCTTCTAAATTTACTTAATTCTTTTTTCTCAAAAAGAAGAAAACAATGAATAGTTAGGGTTTGTTCCAAGTTATCAGATGGTTTCATATTGTCGATCACATAATAAACTTCATAATTATTACTCGATATATTAATTCTTATAAAGTTTAAATTTCATGATCGAAAATGTGAAACCGTCCGATAGCTCAGAACTTAGCCTACTTGCCAATGGTACAAAACAACTACATTTATATTATTCCTGTCAATTACATTTATTTGTATCAATTATCTTCCATCAGTATCAATTGTTTATAGTTGTATCCATTTTTTATATGTATCAATTGTTTCTTCATGTATCTTCTATTTTAACTTGTATCAATGATTATGCGTGATTATTAAATTTATATTTGTGTTAATGGTTATCTCAAATTTGTTTCTAAACAAATGATATATTTTTGTCAATAATTATCATTTATTTATATCAATGGAACTATAGGTTCTCTAGTTTCACCAATATGAATAATACATTTCCATGTAACTCTATATACTACCTTACGAATTATACTATTGATAAAAAAATATAGCAATGACTACTTTACCTCTTTAGAGGGCACTTACCGATAAACTAGTATGTCATAGTTTAACACTTTCCAAGATATTTTTATTCTTGGGAATTTCTTTCATATTTTATTTAAAATAAAGCATTTCCTGTAAATTCATATATTTATTATATTTTTCATTGATTATTTGACAGACATCGATGTCCTGTAGTTTATTAATACAGTGTAATTGTAGGTAAACATGTGGTAAAAAATAATTTGCGTACAGTAACACTAGGCACCATAACTCAGTTTCTAGACTGTACTCTGACCCCAATATTATTTGGCAGACTCTATGGTGAACTCTTAGCACTCACTAATAATAGGTGACAATACTAGTAGAGTTACGTGATGTGAAACATACGTCTGAGGTGGCACACACTAAATGGAGTATTGTAGTAATTATAGATTATGTAATTTGATGTACTACCACAGAAAAAGATGTGTGTTATTGTAGTAGATTATGTAATTTGATGTACTACCACAGAAAAAGATGTGTGTTATTGTAGTAGATTATGTAATTTGATGTACTAGCACTGAAAAAGATGTGTGTTATTGGAGGAGACTGCTATGAAATTTAAATACTAGAATAAAAGAACATGTGTGTTATTGTAGTAGAATGGATAACTTTATGAACTATCTAAAAAAACTTATGTCGTATTAAAATTTATTGTTTGATATTTGTTTGTACTTCATTTTATGAATCCGAAAAAATAGTTTAATTAAACGGTATTTTTTTTATCCTATTACCTATGGCCAGTAAATTATTCATAATATTATTGTTAATTTTGTATATACTTTAATGCATAATCCATCAAAATATTAAATCCTCATAGTTATTTTTCCTTTATATATAGTAAATCACGCTTTATGATGACAACTTCATACCTATACATGAATCTATTTGACTTTAATGATATAATGACCATATTAAAGATAATTTTAACGTCACCTCTTGACTTAATTGTTTTCTTTTAGATTGAGGTTATGTTTACCTCGTGATTTATGTTTTCATTATTATTATAGCATGGTATAAAATGTGAGAAACAATTAAAACTGAAGAAATTGGCAAAATTTTTCACTAATTATATATTTTGTTAAATGAGATTTTTTTTGTTTGTAAGATATTTTCGTTAAACGATTGGATAAAAACAGGTGTATACTCTTTCGTTTATTAAAGATATGTGTACGCTTACATAAGTTGAATACAAATATTTTATATATATATATTTTTCTTGTTTAACATTCTTTCTTTACTGATATTACAAGAACAGCACGAAAATTCTCGTTTTTCAAGCTTTACTTTAGAGCATAAGGGATGAAATGGGTTTAATAATAATTTCCTCTTAGTCAAAACCGCTATGAAACCGCTATGCAAAACCGCTCGTGTGACCGAATTCTTAGGGTGCGTTCACACTACAAGCGGAGCGGAGCGCAATTAATAGTATTGTTTACGAATACCAAACAAAATTAATGACGCTCCGCTCGCGCCGCTCCGCACCGCTTGTAGTGTGTTTGAGCCCTTAAGAGTTACAATTTAGTTTAATCATTCGTATCTACGATACAGATCTGAAGACCTTATTACCTTCATTTTTATATTATCTTCATATCAAAGAAAATGTAAGGGAAGAATGCAATAAAAAGTCCACTAATGTCAAAGAAATGAATTTTGAGTAGAAGATCTAGAAGTTGAGAAGAGCTCTTCAATATTCTTCCTCCTGTCTGAGAGATCATAACTCAAAATTAGTAATTGGAAAACATAGGAAAAAGTAGATAGGGTAAGTTCTGAGTTATCGGACGGTGCCACATATTCGATTACACTAGAAACTAATTTATGATGACTATTTTTATCTTCTATTTCAACTGGTATCTATGATACATGCAGGTAACATGGATACCAAACAAAATAAAAGTTAAATAATAATTTTTTTGACCGAAATGTGGAACCGTCCGATAACTCATAACTTGCCCTAGAGTTTAATAATAATAGGATAAAGTTTTAACATAATATGAATTTACCTTTACATTATTATACATACATACTATTATTTATGAATGATATAATAGCATTTTATAATTAAAAATATTTAAAATTGGCCGCTTCCGATTTCTATACTGTTTATTTTTTATTAAAATTCTGTTCACATTAAAATACAACATATAATTAATTCAATTTTAAAATACAAACAGTTTGATTGTTCGAAGTGACTCGTAGAACCTATTATATAACTAAAAATATACAATCTACATAAATAATAGTATACCTATCTAAAATTAAACATCTACCTAAGAATCCTTTTAAATTTTTACTCTGCGAACACTTCCTTTTAAATTTAATCGCGGAAATATTAAACATATGATCACCATGTTCCAGTATAAAATATTCATAAAAAATAAAACAAACGTTACTGTCTAACTGAATTCCAAAGTAGGGCTTTAAATTGTTCCATTCTTTGTATATTGTGTAGCTCCATGAAAAAGATATGACAGTCAGTCCAATATTTGAGTTAACGATTGACTATTTCCTCGCATTGAAAAGGTGCTTCAAACACTCTAGTGGCGGTGACATGTCAATAGGGAGAACATTTCCGTGGTTTCTACATTTCACACATCGTGGATAAATGGAACTGGTGGATATCTAACTACATATGGGTATATAACTATAGATATGGATAAATGGAACTGGTGGATATCTAACTACTATGGGTATATAACTATGGATATGGATAAATGGAACTGGTGGATATCTAACTACATATGGGTATATAACTATAGATATGGATAAATGGAACTGGTGGATATCTAACTACTATGGGTATATAACTATGGATATGGATAAATGGAACTGGTGGATATCTAACTGCTATGGGTATATAACTGTAGATATGGATAAATGGAACTGGTGGATATCTAACTGCTATGGGTATATAACTATGGATATGGATAAATGGAACTGGTGGATATCTAACTGCTATGGGTATATAACTGTAGATATGGATAAATGGAACTGGTGGATATCTAACTGCTATGGGTATATAACTATAGATATGGATAAATGGAACTGGTGGATATCTAACTGCTATGGGTATATAACTATAGATATGGATAAATGGAACTGGTGGATATCTAACTACTATGGGTATATAACTATGGATATGGATAAATGGAACTGGTGGATATCTAACTACTATGGGTATATAACTATGGATATGGATAAATGGAACTGGTGGATATCTAACTACTATGGGTATATAACTATGGATATGGATAAATGGAACTCTTGGATATCTAACTACTATGGGTATATAACTATAGATATGGATAAATGGAACTGGTGGATATCTAACTACTATGGGTATATAACTATGGATATGGATAAATGGAACTGGTGGATATCTAACTACTATGGGTATATAACTATGGATATGGATAAATGGAACTCTTGGATATCTAACTACTATGGGTATATAACTGTAGATATGGATAAATGGAACTCTTGGATATCTAACTGTGAATACGGATAAAAACTATGGATTTATAACCGTAAATTTCTAACTATGGATATATTGATATGGATATAAACTATGTATAATGATTAAAACTATAGATTTATAACTTTGGATATGAAGCTATGGTAGATTTAAACTGCACAGATAAAAAGTTTCATTGCTGAGATACATTTAATTTTATTCATTTTAACCATTTATTTATGCTCTGAATTAATTTCAACGAGAAAATAAAATACAAATATTATATTAATATATATTTATTAATAAAAAAATCACTATTGCGCCTAATGTTGGTTCTAATAAAAGAAAGCTTATACATAATTTTAACCGATAGTTTTTACCTCGAAATTATCGCACAAATATCATTTTAAAGGGGACATATATGTCCTCATATGGTATAAAGGGTTTATCAATGAAATTCTGAAACTGTGTTAGATGTACCTTTAAGAATTTAGTCTGCAACTTAGTTGTAAATATCCTATCTAAAGTTTCCTTAATCCGATTATAGACGAGCAACTGAAAAATACTACTAATATATGATTTAATTCGTGTAATGCTTACGTTCCTTTGAATAACCTTATTATTTCAAAATTTAAATCAATATAAATAAAAAAGTAATCATTTTAAAAGTTATAATTTTAAAATTTATCATTTAAACAGTTATAATTTAGAAAGTTATAATTTAAAAAAATTATAACTTAAATTATAATTTAAAAAATTATAATTTAAAAAATTATAATTTCAAACTTATATATTTTTTTAAATTATATTTTGGAAAATTATAAGCTAGCCTAGTAAATTAAATTCAGAAAAATTATAATTTTGAAACTTATAATCTATATAAAGTAAAAATAATAAAAATGAGGGCTAAGAACTTTAACACAACTTCTGGAAATTCTGTTAGTTCTACATATGTTGTTTTTAATGAGGTATAAATATGCTAAAAAATAGCTCAATGAATATTTGAAATCTTGATATCTTCCTAAATAATTTAAAGTTTGATGAATTTACGAGCGTTACCTTTTTTACACTGAAAATAAAGAGGAGGTAAACTGACGTTGATTGATTTATTTCCCATTACGGTAAGTTCTGAGTTATGGGACGGTACCCCATTGACGATGATATAAGAAAAAATTGTTTATAGGATACCTAAGTTCTCAATTATCAGTCAGTTCCCCATTTTCGGACACGTAAGAAAAAACTTTATTTTAATTGGTATCCATGATCATGGATACCAATAAAAATAAAAATTAAATAATTATTATTATATCGTTTTTTTCGGTTCTAGGTATATTCCACCCCGGTTATTCCACCCGGTATATTCCACCCCGGTTATTCCACCCGGTATATTCCACCCCGGTATATTCCACCCCGGTTATTCCACCCGGTATATTCCACCCCGGTATATTCCACCCCGGTTATTTCACTCGGTATTTTCTACCCCGGTATATTCCACCCCAGGTAGATTCCACCCCAGGTATATTCCACCCCTGTATATTCCACCCCGGTATATTCCACCCCAGGTAGATTCCACCCCAGGTATATTCCACCCCTGTATATTCCACCCCGGTAGATTCCACTCCAGGTATATTCCACCCCTCTATATTCCACCCCAGGTATATTCCACCCCGGTGACAATACTCATCAAGGTGACAGTGAAAAGTCAAAGATTTTATTTTCAGATGGCCATTAGTTAAATACTTCGTACCCATGAAGAAATAACTCAATCAATTTTTGAAATAGTATCCTAATATAGACAAAAATACCAATATTCATTATATCATTGTTCATTTCAAAGTTTACATGTTGAATAATTTAATATTAATTCCTTTTCATCGTGAAACTGCAGTACATGCTCTTACAACAATGGCTATGAGAGGTGTGGAGGGGGTCGATTGACAGAGACACACTACGCAATGATTTTGCTTTTTGCTAATAAGTTGCTGTTTTGGATTCTAGACAAATGGAGAAAATTAGCATGTGATTGGAAATCGAAATATCTCGACTGATGAAAAGCGTTCATACAACCTTTCCTTTTGATGTTCTATCACATGTGTATTGGAAAATAAACAGCTTGTGATTGGCCAAAAATTTACTACAATGAAAATGAAAGTTACTTAGTATTATATAAACAATTAATATCAATAACTAACAAACCTAACCCGTAAGATGGGGTGGAATTTACCGGGGTGGAATATCCCGGTCACCCGTTTTTTATTACGTGTCCGAAAATGGGGAACTGACCGATAATTAAGAACTTACCCTAGATAATTATATAATTTTTATTTTTATTGTTTTCCTTGATATTCTCAGGTAATGAATTTTCGGTAGATGTAATCAAATATTTTATAACTCTGATCTATATTAATAGATGTACCTTTAATAATTTTATTTCTCATATGTGTTGAAGTGAAAGCCTTCGCATCAAGCCTGCAATAAATATTCCATTTTAAATGATGGCATCACTTAACTTCAGGTATATTAGACGTTCAAGCAGCGTTAAGACATATATCTGCAATGATTGAATCCCATTCTGAACATGTCTCTCGTCCTCTGATGTAGTTAATTAAACCGACTGAGATGAAGAGTCGTTATCTATGGTTTGAGAGAGAGAGGGGGGGGGGGGGGTGATATAGCTTCCTTACGTAACTCGCTATCCTCTTTTGTAATATATTTTGAAGGTAATATGAGTGGAATTACGTAACTCGCTATCCTCTCTGTAATATATTTTGAAGATAATATGAGGGGAATTATGGTTGATTTTTTTTTTGGGGTCGAAAACTTTTTTGAGTTATGCGAATAAAAATATTTCAAATAAATGAATGCAGACCACAACATAACTATCCGCAATTTTGCGGAAGTAATGATATGAGGGTAGTAACATAACTTGCGACCATGTTTGTATTTTAGGCTTGTTCACACATGTCAGTGTTCTGTCCATTCCGTGTCCTCCCAGTGATTTTTAGCACTGAAAAGATACAGTCTGTGTGAAGGTGTCCGTTGGAATTAAAGTAATGATATATTTTTTCACTGACATTGAAGCACTGAGAGGAGACGGAACGTGTGAACAAGCCTTTAATAAGACAGACAAATGGTCATTAATAATTTAAGCGAATTGTTTTTTTCTTACAAATCTTAATAATTATTTGAAGAGTAATTGAAACGACGAAAAGGAGATGATTCTCACATTTACTGTAGAGATTTCGCATTATTCGATATCTATACATATAATTTCCTTAGTGTGTTTATTTATTTACTAGTGTACTTTCCTATTAAAAATAAAGAGTCATCATCATTACCAATTAATTTCCAGTTATTACGTTACTTTTAATGAATTCAATTAAAATTAAATTTTCTGTATAGTCTAATTAATTTTAAAGATAAAATACATTTAAAAATTGAATAAAAACAGAGGAATTTAAATATCAAGTCAATATATTACCGTGCGTATCATAGTTACATTCTTCAGGTTTAATACCCGTCTTGTAAAAGCGGACACCAAATAAATAAATCTATACTAATAATTTCCTTAGTGTGTTTATTTATTTATTTGGTGTCCGCTTTTACACGACGGGTATTAAACATGAAGAATGTAACTATGATACGCACGGGAATATATTGAATTGATATTTAAATTCCCCTGTTTTTGAAAATTTAATTTCAATTGAATTTATTAAAAGTAACCTATTAACGGGTAATAAATTGGTATTGATGATAACTCGTTATTTTTAACGGGAAAGTACACTAGTCCAATATAAATATCCTAATTTTGATTAATTTGAAACAAAATATGAAGAACTGGGAAGTCGTTTGGATACCAAAATTAGTAAAGTCACCCTAAGAATTAAATTGATTAAAGAGACTTATTCAACCGAAAATAGTTAAATTTGAAAATTGGCTTATTCATTATTCTACGGAAAAGTAGAAGTGTTTTGAATCTTATGGCAAATCGAGAAAAAAAAGTTATTGAGAAATTTTCACATAAATATACGGAGATTACGAAGAGTATTTCATTTACTGATACATGTAATTTTATGTTGGTCAGCTATCATTATTTACCATATTGTCAACTAATATGCTATTTTAAGTTGTTTAGGTTGAGATGAACTTGCAAAATTTGAAGCGATGTGAAGATTATAAAAAATGTACTTAGTTGGGTAAGGGAATCGAGCCATCGAATTTGGTGAAAATGACCATTATTTTTTTTGCTGAAAAAGGGTCATTTGGTAGTGAGTTTTCATGTCCCAATTTTTTTAAGGAGCTACGAGCACTAAAACCCCCCTAGGGGGTTCAGAGGGGGATTGGTGAGTATAAAAACCATGATTTTTTTTGTTTCAAAAGGAATGCTAGGAAGTGTACTTTTATTTTCCAACTTTTTTGTGAGCTGGCCCAAATGGTGCAAAAGGGAATTTACGGTTTTGACTATTATTTACGGTTTTGACTATTATTTACGTATTTATGCTTCGACTATTATATACGTATTTACGCTTTGACTATTATATACGTATTTACGCTTTGACTATTATTTACGTTTTTGGTCAAATATACACGTTTTACGGCTCTCCTGTTAAATGTGAAAGTTGTCACCTAAAAGTGAATAGAAGTCAAAGAATTTTCACGCTACAAGAAAACTAAAGACAGTTTTAGAATCTTCGAATGATTTCTAACAAAACTATGCCTTTTCTTAATTTTCATAATTTCTTGCTTTTCATCACAGTTCAAAACAAAAAGTCTATATTTTTTAAGTTATCAAATATCGCTCATCAAAAGAAAATAGGAAGGAAAACGAGAAATATCCTTTCATAGTTTTGTTAGAAATCTTACAAGGATTCTAAAATTGTTTTTGTTTTTGTTCTACCACTCTTTTTATAAAATACTCAACGAATGGCAAAATTAAGATCAAATACACTGAATGAAATTTGTTTCTTTTCGAAGTTACATCTATCTTGCAAATTTCAAAACAATCGGTCCACGAATAAAAAAGTTATTTTGACAAGTTGAAATGGATCATCTTAATACACCAATAAATTCTTAACCAGAAATTCATCGAATTTATCTTAAAAGTTCGTAGCATGTTTAGGTAGTCATTTCATAAATTGTTTTACAAAATTAGAGATTTAATATAATAATTTGATTTAATAGGAATAATATGATATCCTCTGAATATTGATGATGTAACTGCACTATCAATAAAAAAAATTATGGTAAGTTCTTAATTATCGGTCAGTTCCCCATTTTCGGACACGTAAGAAAAAACGATATAATAATAATAATTATTTAGCTTTTATTTTAATTGATATCCATGATACCTTCAGGTATTTTGAATACCAATAAAAATAAAAATTAAATAATTATTATTATATCTTTTTTTCTTACGTGTCCGAAAATGGGAAACTGACCATTAATTAAGAATTTACCCTATTATTTACATTTTACACCAATAGTCATTTCTATCAAGTAAAGAACATCGTTTACAGATATTTATATAAAATCTATTTATAAGCATTATAGTTGGTTTCGTAGAAAGTTATCATGTTAGGATCATAAAAACCATTGTAATTCAACTCAAATAAACATTGAATGTTAACATTGATAGTTTACTTTTGTTTACAACATTCAGTCGGCTGTTTGATGGCAAGAAGAAAAGTTATGAGAATATGACGAATAGACCGTCAAAGCGGCTTGCTTCGTGCATCAATTCTCTATAATCAGCTTACCAACATCTCGACTTCTATAGGAAAACTCTAATGCCACTCCTGATATACACTCTAGTGATACAAGATATACACTGTAGTGATACAAGATACACACTGTAGTGATACAAGATACACACTGTAGTGATACAAGATATATACACTCTAGTGATACAAGATATACACTGTAGTGATACAAGATATACAATGTAGTGATACAAGATACACACTGTAGTGATACAAGATATACAATGTAGTGATACAAGATACACAATGTAGTGATACAAGATATACACTGTAGTGATACAAGATATACACTGTAGTGATACAAGATATACACTGTAGTGATACAAGATATACACTGTAGTGATACAAGATATACACTGTAGTGATACAAGATATACACTGTAGTGATACAAGATATACACTGTAGTGATACAAGATATACACTGTAGTGATACAAGATATACACTGTAGTGATACAAGATATACACTGTAGTGATACAAGATATACACTGTAGTGATACAAGATGTACACTGTAGTGATACAAGATATACACTGTAGTGATACAAGATATACACTGTAGTGATACAAGATATACACTGTAGTGATACAAGATATACACTGTAGTGATACAAGATGTACACTGTAGTGATACAAGATATACACTGTAGTGATACAAGTTATACATTGTAGTGATACCAGATATACACTGTAGTGAGACAAGTTATACATTGTAGTGATACCAGATATACACTGTAGTGATACAAGTTATACATTGTAGTGATACACAATATATAAGATATACTTAATTTTTAAATTAAATTTATTGTTTATCGAAACAAATTAAGATTGGGAAATATTAAAATGTGAATTTCTTTTATCAGTAAAACTTAATTGGTAAAAACTTAAAATACTGGAGGTTATATTTTGCTTCAGAATTATTGTAAGTTATTAATTAATTATTATTGTGTATGCTCCAGATAATGAAATCAATACAAAATTCTAGATATGATCATTTGTGTAAAATAAATCTCGTGTATACTTGAATTGGTTTGATCTACCACGTAATAGTAGTTGAATTATAGTAATATTTTATATATGAGTGATATCAAATTTCAAATAAAAGTTAATGAAAAATTCTTAGTAATCTCCGTAGATATTTTGCTTATTTTTGAGGTATAATATTTTGCCCGCTCTAATATGAAGCTTGTAGAATAAACTAATGTTTTTTTAAAACAATTACCAATAATTTTGACAATTAAATATCATTACACGCAAAGTGTTAACATTATCTTACGTATTTATTCAATAATTTCTTGCGTGTTTTCCGTCAACCTCAGCCATGGTCGAAATCTATATTTTACTTTCAATTCTTCTAACTTCGATTGCCACTGCAACAATCTGCGGAGCTTAAAGTTAGTGACACGCTTTCGAATCTTTCCAAGTTTCTACTGTCGAATTCTTACCGCAAATACAAAGTTATCAAGAAGTTGTGCAGGAGTGAACTTGAAATTTACGCTATTTTCATTTAGTTATGTATTTCAATTGTTATTTGTGGTGATGTATCATTAGATCGTTCTAAAATTAGTCATATTTATAAATGTTTTGTTTAATTATATATAATTAACTAAAACAAAACTTATTTTTATTATATTTGAGATATATAAATATAATTATTTTTCTTCATTTGTCAATTTACCTACACAGGTATGTCATTTTACCTACACAGGTATATCATTCTACCTACACAGGTATGTCATTTTACCTACACAGGTGTATCAATTTACCTACACTGGTATATCATTTTACCTACACAGGTATGTCATTTTACCCACACAGGTATGTTATTTTACCTACACAGGTATGTCAATTTACCTACACAGGTATATCATTTTACCCACACAGGTATGTCATTTTACCTACACAGGTATGTCAATTTACCTACACAGGTATATCATTTTACCCACACAGGTATGTCATTTTACCTACACAGGTGTATCAATTTACCCACACAGGTATATCATTTTACCTACACAGGTATATCAATTTACCTACACAGGTATATCATTTTACCTACACAGGTATATCAATTTACCTACACAGGTATGTCATTTTACCTACACAGGTATATCAATTTACCTACACAGGTATGTCATTTTACCTATACAGGTATATCATTTTACCTACACAGGTATATCATTTTACCTACACAGGTATATCAATTTACCTACACAGGTATGTCATTTTACCTACACAGGTATGTCAATTTACCCACACAGGTGTATCATTTTACCCACACAGGTGTATCATTTTACCTACACAGGTGTATCATTTTACCTACACAGGTATGTCATTTAACCTACACAGGTATATCATTTTACGTACACAGGTATATCATTTTACGTACACAGGTATATCATTTTACGTACACAGGTATATCATTTTACGTACACAGGTAGCAATCAACAGGTAAATCCTCGTATCTTCAAAAAGGAAGTAATTAAGAGTTGTAAAACTTTTTGAAATAGCCGTGGTTTAAAGAGCTCCATTTTTGTGTAGCTACTTCTTTCAAATTAAGGTCACATTTAACGTTCATTTTGTAGCACAGAGAAAATGTTGGTTGCTATTCTGCGCCATGTGCTTTCACGTGGTTTCAATGTTTACAAAATATTAGAAAATATAAACGAATTGAGTTGAGGTAAAATAGGTTTAGTTCTGAGTTATCGGACAGTTCCGTATTTTCGATCATATATAAGAAAAATAGAAAATGATTAGGGTAAGTTCTTAATTATCGGTCAATTCCACATTTTCGGACACGTAAGTAAAACGATATAATAATTATTTAATTTTTATTTTTATTGGTATCCATGATACCTGCAGGTATCATGGATACCAACTAACTCGGAACTTATCTCATATATTATTTTGCATGTAATAACGAATAACTGAAAACATGATAACCAATATCTAACCTAATAATATCTGTCGGGTGTTTATTAATTTATTTGGTGTTCGCTTTTACACGACGTTTATTAAGCATGAAGAATGTAACTATGATACGCACTTGAATATATTGATATACAATTTTAATTCCTATACGTTCATTCAATTTCTATGCGTGTTTATCTCTGGAGAAAAATAAATTTCAATTGAATTCACTAGAAGTAATCTAATAACGTTAATTATATCAATGTTTAAACCCATATTTTTCGAACGGGAATGTACACTAGTATAATGATAATTTATTTATTTCATACACAGTATAATTATTAAAAGTATAATGGAAATTTAAAATATTTATAACATTCTAAATTTAAACATAATATAGAAATACTTAACTAAAAATTTAAAAAGAACTGTGAAGTAGTAGAGCTTAAAATTAATCTATATATTCATTTATACACTATTCTTTAATAATCTTTTTTTGAACTTAAAATTTAACATGGGGTACTTGAAATCGTTAGATATACTGTTGAAAAAAATAAATGACCATACAAACAATAAAATTTCTCTCTATTTTTGTTAATAAATTTATTATATCATTATTTGAATTAACAAGACAAATTATTACTACAGTTTAAAATATAATTATTAAACAACATAGAAATAGTTAATTATGAAACCCAACAATTTATCTTTATTAGTTCAATCAATTAATCAATTAATTTCAATCTATTTATTTTGTCTTTCTAAAATCAACTGAATTTTTTTAACAATCTAGAAAAAAAAATAAACAATAAATTTTTCAATATTTTCTTTAAATAATTTTAGAAAGTTCCTCGTAAAAAAAATAGATTTATTTCTCTCCTCAGTAACTATACCCATATGAGCATCAAATCTAACTGATATTATAAAGCAGCTGACTCTACACAGTCTGGGTGTAGTGGAGAGTTGCCAAGTGCTTATTATAGTTGCCTCTAAGAGTTAGTGGTAGGTAGGTACACACCTCAAACACATGCACACTTACCTTATCTGAACTCTTATCAGTATTGCACTGAATTACTTCAGTTACCAACTCACTATCAATTGGCTGAACTAGGAATCATTGGTCTGTTCTACATAGTGAGCCAAGAAAAAACGATATAGTTTATATTTTTATTTTAGTTGGTATCTATGATACCGGCAGGTATCATAGATACCAATTATACTAATATTTAAATTCTATCATTTTAAAATATTATTACCTGCAGGTATCATGGATACCAATTTAAATATAAATTTAATAATAATTATTATCATATGACCGAAGATATAGAACTGATCGATAATTCGTAATTTACCTATACATACCATCTGTAGATAACGTTTAACACTCACAGTCCTCGGAAAGTAAAAGTTAACATGTAGATCATGAACCAATCTGACCCTTGGTAATTTCTGATTACCCTATCACGGGTAATCAGAAATACCCCTATCAGGTTATATCACTACCCCCCTAACCCCCAAACCATAGACTATAGATCATGACCTATGTGTTAAACATCCAACGCTGTAACCAACTTTAGATATGGTTACATCACGATGACGTCAAATGTTCTCCCCAATGTAAACAAACAGAGCAAAAGTAAGCTTCTCGAGAGTGTATGGGACACTCAAGAGTCTAACTAACCAATAAAGACTTTTTCTAGCGAAAACAAACACTTTTCGATAACGCTTTTTAGGAATATGTCATGCCGATAGGGAGTTTGTTTTTCAAACTCCAATGGTTTTCATTCCTCTTTTAGTGTGTAGCTTTTGGCTGGCTATTTTGTTTATTGAATGAAAGCTGATGATGCTGATAGAAGAAGAAATGTGTTTATGATCTACTATAAGTATTAACTAGTTTAACATGAAAAAATCGTTGCTGTAAAGCGCATGGTTAATTTAATGAGAACAATTAAAAAGTGTTCATTTCCTGTAAAATGATTTCCTTTTACGATTAACTTTCCCCCTAGGTTCGCACATAATTTATTCAAATATATATTAAAGGGGAAGTTATTTTTTTGTTATTTATTTTTTGTTATAAAATATCTATCAGTTTTTTTCGGGAATTTCTTTTGTTAAATTCAGATTTTGTAAGTGATTTTTTTTTAATAATTTAAAAATCTTTTAAAATAACCATCAATCATATAATCAAGACACTCTATGATTATGAAATAAAATGACCAGAAGGGTAAGTTACGAATTATCGGTCTGTTTCACATCTTCGGTCATATAAGAAAAAATAATATAAATTTTATTCCAATATGTATCCATGACACCCGCAGGTATCATAGATACCAATAAAATAATAGTATATAATCAATTAATATTTTGTTTTCTCTTATATGACCGAAGATGTGGAACTGACCGATAATTCACACCTTACCCTACATGAAGTTGTTTAATTGACTCTAACAGAGGCGGACTATTTCTTAAAGAGCACACACCAAGTGCACATTGACAGTCAGATTCATTATTTGTTGTGAACTATTTAATTCAGTGAGGGAAGGAGAGGGTATAACGCGAAGTGGCGCGTTAAAGGGGACAATCCGTAGCCAGCCACCTGCTTAATAGAGGGCAGCACTTAGTCAGCCAAACCGAGTGAGGGGAGCCTTTGTCAACCGGGCAAAGAAAGAGGTAAGAGGGGAAAATTGGGAGAGATTTGAGGGAAATTGTGGAGAGATTTGAGGGAAATTGTGGTGAGATGTGTACATGTGGTGAAACGAGTTCTATGTGGTGGAATGAGTACTATGTGGTGAAATGAGTACTATGTGGTGAAATGAGTTCTATGTGGTGAAATGAGTACTATGTGGTGAAATGAGTACTATGTGGTGAAATGAGTACTATGTGGTGAAATGAGTGCTATGTGGTGAAATGAGTGTTATGTGGTGAAATGAGTGCTATGTGGTGAAATGGCATTTATGTGGCTTTAAAATTAAGGAAATTTTTTTGAGAAAATGTGAAATGATGTGAAATTTGTGAAATATTTATAACAAGTGTACAGATCAATCCTTTATGATTCAGAAACCCTGATTTCATACTATACTGTGAATAAATATAATCACTAGACCCTGGCAAGAAGGAATTATTTCTGGGATATCAAGGGATTATTCCAGGAAAGAATGATTTATTCCTGGTATATGCCCTTTATCCTAGAAATAAATCTTTGTTGCCTGGGTAACGATAAATAGTTAAATTTGTGGGGAAAAGAAAATTACGTTTATTTAAATTAGGATTGTTTTTTTACTAAACATAGCATTAGTTTTTAATTGAATTAAAACTCATCTAACTTAATTAATTAATGTTTCGATTCACAGTCTTCACCAAATACTTATTAGGCTTCTGGTAAATGTTCTGATTAGATTACTAATTATTTAATTACCATGTAATTAGTATACATAATTAATTACCCACTTCATATGTATAGTTTATTGGAAATATGACTAATAGGGTAAGTTACGAATTATTGGTCAGTACTACATTTTCAGTTATATAAAAAAAAACAATATAAAATTATTATTAGATAGCACTGTGTAATAATAACAATTTCTTTATCGTTTTCTCTTATATGACCGAGGATGTAGTACTGACCGATAATTCGTAACTTACCCTATGTAAGAGATGCTTTGTAAAAGAATTTGAACTTTTCTTGTGACTTGCTAAAGTTCTGGAGCTATACGGCCGAACTCTATTTATTTTGTCAATGAATATAATCATAAAATGTCATTGGTTGAAATGGTATACCGACACTGAAATATTCGACCGTCAAAAAGTTTTAATGTTTCTAAAATTCCGACAGTTCAAATTCCGACAGATTAAAATTTATGAGATATTTTTTTAATCTAATGCAACGTTCCATTCGAATATTTTCGTTCAATTGAACGCATTCATAATATTCTCTCCATTTTTTATAGTGTAGGGAAGTTATGAATTATCGGTCAGTTCCTCATTTTCGGTATGATAAAACGATATGATAATTATTTTATTCTTTGATTTAATCGGTATCCAAGATACCTGCAGATATCATGGATACCAATTAAAATAGGATAATTATTTTATCGTTTTTTCTTATATGACCGAAGATGTGGAACCGACCGATAATTCGTAAGTTACACTACATACATAAGTCTGTGTATATACAATATACATATTATATTCTGCTACTATTATTCTGCAATACTCTACTCCAATATTGCCCCATATATTGACTTTAAAAATGTCGGTGTACGGATGCTTCACCTGCCGATGAACAACAATTTAATTAACTTGTTAGAAATTTTTCGCCAGCATAGCTCTAAAATTGCAGTTTCGTTTTCAAAATAAATGACCGCACTAAATTTTATCGAACAGTAAGTAAACGCTGATGGTCTAACATTTTTCTACATATCTCAACGAAATGTAAATTTACTTGTGTAGGTCATATTTCTTTGAATGATAGATTTAATACAGTTAGTTAATTTTGCATAATATTGTAATTTCAGTAGTTTGTATTCTAGGGTAAGTTCTTAATTATTGGTCAGTTCCACATTTTCGGTCATATAAGAAAAAACAATATAATAAAAAACAATAAATGTTTTTTCTTATATGACCGAAAATGTGGAACTGACCGATAACTATGAACTTACCCTATATAAAATCTTGACATAGTTTTTTTTTTTGGTAAAATTTCTATATTCTGTTTTTGAACATCATATAGAGATCCGCCTCACACCTGCATTTTTTAATACCGCGAAGAAAAAATCCTTCTTTAAATGTGTTAACACTGATTTTTTATCGATTCCACGAAAAATCACTTTGAAAAATATATTTTTCATCGCTGAAACACCAAACGGCGAGCTTTTTTTCCGCGGTGTTAAAACGCAAGTGTCAAGGGGGCCATAGAGTACGAATAGCTAATAAAGTACACCGCGACACTGTGGATGTACAGAAATGTTAGACAGATTAGGTATATCTCTAAAGGGCCGTACACACGTAGGGTTTTTTAAGTTTTTCCACTAGACTTTTTGCTAAGCTCCTCCTACTTTTTCCACGAGAATATAAGAAAAACTCTGCAAGTATCATGGATACCAACTGAAATAAATAAAAATTATTTCGTTTTTTCTTATATTCTCGTGGAAAAAGTAGGAGGAGCTTAGCAAAAAGTCTGATGGAAAGACTTAAAAAACCTTACGTGTGTACGGCCCTATAAAACCTCTTGAAGGGATTCTAGATACTCTGAAAAAAAAACTTAGTTGTTGTTCACATTATTTCTCAATTTAAAACCAATTACTCAAAGCAAGATAATTATAATTCCCGAACTAATACTGCGCCATTTATTATATAAACTATTCAAGCTTCAAAATACACTGGTGCGGATGCATTGCAAGTGGTTTTGATTAAATCGCTATTCAACTTATTACGTCTAGTAATTAATAGCAATATACAATTACTAAAGTAATTAGTTCATACAACAGATTTCCACTTTGTGTAGATGTAATGGTGTCATAATAGAAACAGATATATTGTGATTATATAGTTTATTAGAAGATTTTCCATAAATTCATTACATGAATTGATTATTTAATAGTCCCGTGGTATACACATTTTAATAACAGGTTCCGTATATAACTATTTTTTAAATTTTTATTCGAAATTTAGTACAGTTTTCAATAAATATTCCATATTGAACAGTTTTATTTAATATTCGATATGTGTAAATTCTAATTACAAGTCCTATATATTAAGGCTTTTAAATTAATATTTGATTTAGTACCATTAATTAAACTTCAATAATGTACCAATAATGATTTAATTAACGTCACCTATCTAATTCTGTTCCCCAATCTCTGATAGAGACGTTATCCCCTGGAAGTTATCTACTAATAAGAACGGATTAGCAAAGAATCACAGGCTTCTCAGCCCGTACACCAGATGTTATTTCCGGGATTAGACCGCCCGGAAATTGCTAATGAATTCTGGGTATTACGGGAAGCCGAGTCACTATATTTTGCGTGATTTTTGAAATTGAAAAATAATTAACCTGTTATTATTGGATATATTTTATACTGTTTCAAGTTGTGCCTCATTGTATTGATTAGTGCCTCATGTTGTGCCTCATTGTATTGAATATTGCCTCATGTTGTGCCTCATTGTATTGAATATTGCCTCATGTTGTGCCTCATTGTATTGAATATTGCCTCATGTTGTGCCTCATTGTATTGAATATTGCCTCATGTTGTGCCTCATTGTATTCAATATTGCCTCATGTTGTGCCTCATTGTATTGAATATTGCCTCAAGTTTTGCCTCATTGTATTGAATATTGCCTCATGTTGTGCCTCATTGTATTGAATATTGCCTCATGTTGTGCCTCATTGTATTGAATATTGCCTCATGTTGTGCCTCGTTGTATTGAATATTGCCTTATGTTTTGCCTCATTGTATTGAATATTGCCTCAAGTTGTGCCTCATTGTATTGAATATTGCCTCATGTTGTGCCTCATTGTATTGAATATTGCCTCATGTTGTGCCTCATTGTATTGAATATTGCCTGACAATGCTTTATATTACATTATAATTTCCTTTGTTCCAGAAATTAACTTTATGGCGGTTTTGCCAGGTATATATACTCTAATAAAAATACAGTCATAAATAATAACAGTATGTATCTGTGTTATTAAAAATGAATGAAAGTAAATGTGAGAGAAGGTGTTCCGAATTTGTATAGTAATATATATGATAATTATATTCGGAAACGGCTGTTTATATGCCAATTTAAAGAGAAACTTTGACTGTTAAAACTGTAATATATTCGACAGTAAATGGTCTTATATTATGCAAGCATGGGAACGATAGTCCTGAATAATGTATAAGAAGCACTAAAAGGAACAAAGATTTGATGTGGGGTGAGAAACTAGGAAACACAGTAGATAGAGAGGCCTGTAGACACTGTAGATGATGAGGCCTGTAGACACTGTAGATGATGAGGCCTGTAGACACTGTAGATGATGAGGCCTGTAGACACTGTAAATGATGAGGCCTGTAGACACTATAGATGATGAGGCCTGTAGACACTGTAGATGATGAGGCCTGTAGACACTGTAAATGATGAGGCCTGTAGACACTATAGATGATGAGGCCTGTAGACACTATAGATGATGAGGCCTGTAGACACTGTAGATGATGAGGCCTGTAGACACTGTAGATGATGAGGCCTGTAGACACTGTAGATGATGAGACCTGTAGACACTGTAGATGATGAGGCCTGTAGACACTGTAGATGATGAGGCCTGTAGACACTGTAGATGATGAGGCCTGTAGACACTATAGATGATGAGACCTGTAGACACTATAGATGATGAGGCCTGTAGACACTGTAGATGATGAGACCTGTAGACACTATAGATGATGAGGCCTGTAGACACTGTAGATAGAGAGGCCTGTAAACACTGTAGATAGAGAGGCCTGTAAACACTGTAGATGATGATGCCTGTAGACACTGTATATGATGAGGCCTGTAGACACAATAGATTATGCAGCCTGTAGACACTGTAAATTTAGATGATGAGGCCTGTAAACACTGTAGATGATGAGGCCTTTAGACACTGTAGAGATAGAGGCCTGTACACACTGTAGATGATGAGGCCTGTAGACACTGTAGATGATGAGGCCTGTAGACACTGTAGATGATGAGGCCTGTAGACACTTTAGATGATACATTTAGACACTGTAGATGAGGCCTGTAGACACTGTAGATGATGAGGCCTGTAGACACTGTAGATGATGAGGCCTGTAGACACTGTAGATGATGAGGCCTGTAGACACTGTAGATGATGAGGCCTGTAGATACTGTAGATGATGAGGCCTGTAGACACTGTAGATGATGAGGCCTGTAGACACTGTAGATGATGAGGCCTGTAGACACTGTAGATGATGAGGCCTGTAGACACTGTAGATGATGAGGCCTGTAGACACTGTAGATGATGAGGCCTGTAGACACTGTAGATGATGAGGCCTGTAGATACTGTAGATGATGAGGCCTGTAGACACTGTAGATGATGAGGCCTGTAGACACTGTAGATGATGAGGCCTGTAGACACTGTAGATGATGAGGCCTTTAGACACTGTAGATGAGGCCTGTAGACACTGTAGATGATGAGGCCTGTAGACACTGTAGATGATGAGGCCTTTAGACACTGTAGATGATGAGGCCTGTAGACACTGTAGATGATGAGGCCTGTAGACACTGTAGATGATGAGGCCTGTAGACACTGTAGATGATGAGGCCTGTAGATACTGTAGATGATGAGGCCTGTAGATACTGTAGATGATGAGGCCTGTAGACACTGTAGATGATGAGGCCTGTAGACACTGTAGATGATGAGGCCTGTAGATACTGTAGATGATGAGGCCTGTAGACACTGTAGATGATGAGGCCTGTAGACACTGTAGAGATAGAGGCCTGTGCACACTGTAGATAGAGAGGCCTGTACACACTGTAGATGATGAGGCCTGTAGACACTGTAGATGATGAGGCCTTTAGACACTGTAGAGATAGAGGCCTGTGCACACTGTAGAGATAGAGGCCTGTGCACACTGTAGATAGAGAGGCCTGTACACACTGCCATTTTTCCTTCCAATAGTGAAATTAAACAATAAACTTATAAGTAGCAGAAACTCCTAATAAATTGGGGTAATTTTTCTCAGAGATCTGAAGAAAGTTTTGAAAGTCTTAGAGTTTTGACAATATTTTGAGAGCCTGTAACACATTTATTATCAACTTTGTGAGACATCTTCTTAGTAACAGAAAATAGAAGTTTCATCTCTCGTCTGCTCATTAAAGAGAAAATATGTGGAGAATGTACAGTGAGAAGAACTCTGGAAATACCAACCCCAAAGTTAGGCATTAATAAAAGACTGAGAGTGGTGGTGGGGAAGAGCGGAGAAAGAGGGGGGGGGGGGTTGTGGTGAGAATATGGTGGGGGAAGGTGAGTTTGGAGAAGAGTTAGGTGAAGGCAGGTGAGGTGGGGGAAGATTGTGGTGACGGAAGAGAGGGGTGGAGGAAAAATAAGGTGGGGGAAGAGTGAAGTAAGGTAAGGTGAGGTGGGGGAAGAGTGGAGGGAAGGGGTGGAGGAAGAGAGGAGGGAAGGAGGTGGAGGAGAATGTGGTGGTGGTGGGGGAAGAGAGGAGGGAAGGAGGTGGAGGATGAATGTGGAGGTGGGGGAAGAATGTGGAGGTGGGCGAAGAGTAAGGTGGGGGTAAATTGAGGTGGAGGAAGAGTGTGTATGTGTGGAAGTGATATCCTGTGATCCACTGATCCTGTTGGTGCTTTGCAAGACAAGGGGGCCTGGGGTTGGTCGGAGGTTTTTTCCCTCTTATAGTTCTGAGTAGGAGATCTTCCGACAAACCTTTGGTTTACGGATGGGAGTCGCCGGACCTTCGATGCCAAGCAGTCAGCCAACCGCGCGTGAGGTTTAATGCACTCACCTGCTCTTTGAGCTGATGCTCTGACTATCTATGATGGAGATAGAGAGGTACTTACACAATAGCGGGGTGCAGGAATGGTTGCGTGATATGTTTGGATCAAGGACTCCATTGAGAGTCTGATGAAGCTTAACCTCAGCAAGTCACAGCGCCTCATTGTCTGCTGTACTAGAACCATGAATCTTCGATATGGTGTGATCTTGTGTTTTATGGGCAGTCTCTTATTGTGAGCCCCTATGCGAGACTGTATTCTAAGCTGACATATGAGTTGCATATCTGCTCAGTAGTGGCTAGAGTCTGAAGTAAGCTAGGCATTATGAGGTTGGCCCGCAGTGTGTGTGGCACCCATATTGCTAAAAGTTGCTATGATGTCTTTACCTTGCCTGTTCTGGAATACTGTTGGCAAGTGTGAGTTCTGCTGGGGCATCTCACCTGATGCTTCATGACAGAGTGACTGATTCTGAATTCGATGAGTCGCCTGTGCTCATGTAAGAGCTTTCGGACATAGACGAGAGCTGCCGGCCATCTGTATGATGTACCTACAAGGTATCAACATCTCGTGTCATCGTTTATGGAGTGAAGCTAACTCCCTTGAAGGTTGGTCATCGACTCACTCATGCTAATGCTAATGGATATAACCATGTATTTAAGATCATAGATTTCGTACTCCACAGATCAGTTCAGTAGAAACTTTACTCCTAAGTATGTCGGTATTTGAAATGTTTTCCCGGAATCAGTGCCTTCTGGTGGCTCACTTTATTCGTTTATACGAGCTTTTACCTACCTACCTATTAGGCTGAGTTCTACAATTTTGTATATTTTTTATCCTGGTGCTGCGTATGCTTATGAGATTGTTTATCCAGCGAGTACTATGTTTTAACAATAATAAATTAATAATAATTAGGAAAAAACAATTCAAGCATAATAATTTATATTCTAAAATAACAGTTTATAGAACGATCCACCATTTTATATATTTTAGTACTTTTCAATTCGTTTATTTGCCCACTCTTGCAATATCCATCAATTTAGAGGCTGAATAGATGCATACTATGAGACTGTACGTTGGTTTGACGTGAGAGGCATGCATGTTCTAAATACTGTCCTCCCTTTGAAGTCAGAAGTGACTTCCATTTTCGATACCTGAGAGTTTTTTAGACTCTTCATGCAGCTGTCAAGAGGCTTGGAGTGGTGTCCTGGGGTACACTGTGTACTATATGCACCTCACTGTCCAATGTGCACTATAGTGTGGATGGTGTGGACTGTTCACAGTGCACTATAGTAAAGTGCACACTAACTCACTATAGTGCACAGTAAAGTGTACACTATCTCACTATAGTGCACAGTATAGTGTACACTATCTCACTATAGTGCACAGTATAGTGTACACTATCTCACTATAGTGCACAGTATAGTGTACACTATCTCACTATAGTGCACAGTATAGTGTACACTATCTCACTATAGTGCACAGTATAGTGTACACTATCTCAATATAGTGCACAGTATATTGTGTGCAGTAACTCACTATAGTGCACAGTAAAGTGTACACTATCTCACTATAGTGCACAGTATAGTGTACACTATCTCAATATAGTGCACAGTATATTGTGTGCAGTAACTCACTATAGTGCACAGTAAAGTGTACACTATCTCACTATAGTGCACAGTATAGTGTACACTATCTCAATATAGTGCACAGTATAGTGTACACTATCTCACTATAGTGCACAGTATAGTGTACACTATCTCACTATAGTGCACAGTATATTGTGTACACTATCTCACTATAGTGCACAGTATAGTGTACACTAAATCGCTATAGTGCACAGTATATTGTGTGCAGTAACTCACTATAGTGCACAGTATAGTGTACACTAAATCGCTATAGTGCACAGTATAGTGTGCAATAAGCATCCATATTTCACTATTGTCTAAACAGTACAATATTCAAAAAATTTTACACTGAATATTGTTATTCATTATTCAGATAATTCTGAATAGAAATGAATGAAAACAATACTGATATTTTAATTGTACTTTCATTAGTTTCATCTCACCAAACCTGGTTGGTGTTCCTTGCCTCTCTTATTATTTGTGTCTTATTGTGGCTTCAGCTTTTCGTGTTCTTTTCTGTATCTAGTTAATTAATTAATTAATTAATTCGGACCAATTGGTGCATGTGTATATATCCTCTACAGTCTACATCAAATCTCTCTTTCTTTTCCCTAACGGATATGCAACTAATTAATTAATTCGGTGGTCAAAATATCATAGTAAAAGGAATTGGTGTAGAGTAAGTTCCAGGTTATCGTACTCATTCACATTTTCGATCATTTAAGAATTTTGTTTCAACTCTTCAGTTTGATTCGTATCCATGATACCTGCGTGTATCATGGATACCAATTAAAATAATTCGAAAAATTTGTATATGAATTATATATTTTTTATCTCGTATTTTTTTCTTACTCTCATATGATCGAAAATATGGAACCGTTTCATAACTCGGAACTTACCCCATAGATGCCTGCCATACATTTAGTATATTGGGTTAGGATTTTTTTAATATAATAAGGGTATATAAAATTCATTTTTTTACATACCTAGAATGCTTTGTATTTTAATATTCTATTGATTATTAAATATGTTGTTTGCCGTTACTACTAGGGTAAGTTCCGAATTATGAGTCAGTACTACATCTTCGGACATTTAAGAAAAAAACAATAAAAAAATTATAATTATTACAGAGTGAAATAATAATTATATATTTTTTTTCTTATATGACCGAAGATTTAGAACTGACCAATAATTCGTAACTTACCCTACATTATTCTTTAAATTAACATTTCCTTTATATAGGTCTAAATAGTGTGGTGTATATTTTTTTAAATATATAACTATGAATGTATCTCAACAGTCAGCTTTATTTTCTTCATTTTAAGCAATCATGATTTATTACTATTAATTTCAATTGAAATAAATATATTACCCACTTAAATACAAACACCTACATTTCTATCATTGATATCGCCTTATTTGCCCTATTAATAAGGCTATCTGTTTGCAGTTCTGATCAATAAGGGTCATATTCATCTCATAATTAGCAAGATATGAACCTTATCACGTTATGACTGAGGTAATATTGACCCCAGTGCCTTTAGTAAATACACGACCTGATCATTAGTCAAATATTTATATGATTTTTAATGTATTTGGTTATCTGGTAAGGTACGTTCCGAGTTATCGCACTGTTCCACAATTTCGATCATGTAAGAATATATAATAAAAGTCAAATTATTATTCATAATTATTTAATTTAGTCCTATAAATCGGAACTTATACCCTATATACTGGGGATCAAACTAATTATTATTTTTATACAACATTCCTTTCAATAAAAATCTGACAACATCATTAATTATAAGTGCGAGAATCGCTTTTTTCCTTTCTCAATCAATAAATTGATTCATTACTTTCCACACCTAATTATATATATTTCTAAATTTTACATCACATGTTACACTGCACAGTCATGGGTCATAGCCATACCCATTCGTAGTCAACGAGTTAAATGATAAAGCATATTCTCGTGATAGAATACGTCTGCTCCATATCATTTTCTGCTAATGATAGTACTCATACTTTATGTTAACGAAATAGGTTCTAATCTACATAAATCACAATCGACTTTGTGTGGTGCATATATATTTTTTAGATGATTACTTTTAGGATATATATGCATATCACTGCAAATGAATTAAAGAATGGATTCTATATTTTTATATTCAGGCCATGTCCACACAAGGCATTATCTACCTCTATGTTCAGGTCATGTCCACAAAAGACATTATTTACCTCTATGTCCATTGTCCAGGCCATGTCCACACAAGGCATTATTCACCTCTATGTCCAGGTCATGTCCACAAAAGGGATTATTCACTTCTATGTCCAGGTCATGTCCACACAAGGCATTATTTACCTCTATGTCCAGGCCATGTCCACACAAGGCATTATTTACCTCTATGTCCAGGCCATGTCCACACAAGGCATTATTTACCTCTATGTCCAGGCCATGTCCACACAAGGCATTATTTACCTCTATTTCCAGGCCATGTCCACACAAGGCATTATTTATCTCTATGTCCACTGTCCAGGCCATGTCCACACAAGGCATTATTTATCTCTATGTCCACTGTCCAGGCCATGTCCACACAAGGCTTATTTCACCACTGACCCCCGATAAGCAGGTGTTGATATTGATCACATGGACAGTGATAGGCAAGGTGTTATCTCAAGTGAAAGAGATACTGACAGAGATAAAGATAAATCGAGAGGTAGAGATAATGAAGGTAATGTATTATTATCAGCAAAACTTGTCAATTATAGGCTAACTAGGAAAAAATTGAAGAGGAAAGATAAAGGAAGTAGAAAAGCAGGGTAAGTAATTGAATAAAATAGGCATCTTTTTTAAAAAGGAGAAGCAGACCTTCTTTAAATAATTTAAAAAACTATTATCTTTATCTAGACAATGAACATTAAAAAATAAAAGATATGCTTCTCTGCTCTACAAAAAAATTGTGAATAAAAATGTTAAATTTACTGCAAACTGAAATTTTAATAGATTTAACTTTTTTTAGTAAATAATGTATTTTATCTTTTAAAGAATAATTGCGATATCTATTAAAATAAATAAACTTAACAAAAATATTTTCTAAATAAATAGATAAAAAATGTTTTCATAGAATAATTCTAAAAAGTATTTTGTTTATTTCATTGTTTATTATTCATTGTAAATATAACTATTACATTTTCAATAAGTGCGTGTAATTATATTATTCTTTAGACTCCAATGGTGCTTTGCATAGTTAAATATTATAGAACAATTGTTTATAGATGAAAAAGTTATAGTTATATAAAATATCTTTCATTTCTCGAATTTGTATTCAGTTTTTCATTAAAAGTACAAATATGGAAAATTAGAGAAAATTAATGATATACTTTATGTAATTACTGCAATAAAATTATATTAACTTCACAGGCTATGTGTAAATTAATAGAAATTTATTATACACGAATTGAAGTAATGTAAATTGAATAATAAATTTGACAGTCATTCTTTACCGTTAAAATAGAACAAATGTTATTAATTTCAAACAGAACGTTAGCTATAATAAATCATGATATTCCAGTATGATTTTTTCAGTACATTTTTTTTATATTAATTTTTTACTATCTTAATAACCATGTTTATTTCTTTTTAACTAACCTATTGTAAATGAAATGATAGACTGAATATAAAATCAATGCACCAAATTGCATGTATTCTCCTCTACAGACTGCAGTAAATTATAATTTGTATATTAGGGTGTATACATACTTTGTTATATCGACCCACTCACACAAAACTATCACTGCCCTATCACTAAGCGACAAACTATCAGGGCCCTATTACCTATCACTACCACATCGTCTATCACTACCCCATCACCTCACCTATCATTAACCGACAGCGACAAATACACAAAACTATCACTGCCCCATCACCTATCACTAAGCGACAAATAAACAAAACTATCACTGCCCCATCACCTATCACTAAGCAACAAATACACAAAACTATCACTGCCCCATCACCTATCACTAAGCAACAAATACACAAAACTATCACTGCCCCATCACCTATCACTAAGCAACAAATAAACAAAACTATCACTGCCCTATCACCTATCACTAAGCAACAAATACGCCAAACTATCACTGCCCCATCTCCTATCACTAAGCAACAAATACGCCAAACTATCACTGCCCCATCTCCTATCACTACCCTATCACCTATCACTAAACTTCAAATCGTCTCGGTGAAACTCTGTTCCATTTTGTTTGGGGCAATGGTTGATTTGGAGGCCGCAAAGTGGCACATAAAAACACTTTCGCCTCCTCTCTACACAGCTAAAGGGGGAAAGGGGGGGGGGAGGTTGAATTGGGGGAGGGGTAATGGGTTTGAAGTGAGATGTAATAGGTTTGAAGTGAAGTGGGGGGTAATGGGTTTGAAGTGGGGGATAATTGGTTTGAAGTGGGGGATAATTGGTTTGAAGTGGGGCTAATGGGTTTGAAGTGGGGGGTAATGGGTTTGAAGTGGGGGATAATTGGTTTGAAGTGGGGGGTAATTGGTTTGAAGTGGGGGATAATTGGTTTGAAGTGGGGGATAATTGGTTTGAAGTGGGGGAAAATTGGTTTGAAGTGGGGGGGGGGGTAAGGGGTTTGAAGTGGGGGATAATTGGTTTGAAGTGCTGGATAATTGGTTTGAAGTGGGGGTAATTGGTTTGAAGTGGAGGTAATTGGTTTGAAGTGGGGGGGGGGTAATTGGTTTGAAGGGGGGGGGGGGGGTAATGGGTTTGAAGTGAAGAGTTGGTAATGGGTTCGAAGTGGGGGGGGTAATTGGTTTGAAGTGGGGGGTAATGGGTTTGAAGTGGGGGGTAATGGGTTTGAAGTGGGGGGTAATGGGTTTGAAGTGGGGGTAATAGGTTTGAAGTGAAGAGGGGGTAATGGGTTTGAAGTGGGGGGGTAATTGGTTTGAAGTGGGTGGTAATTGGTTTGAAGTGGAGGGGTAATTGGTTTGAAGTGGGGCTAATGGGTTTGAAGTGAAGAGGGGGTAATGGGTTTGAAGTGGGGGGGGGGTAATGGGTTTGAAGTGGGGGGTAATTGGTTTGAAGTGGGGGGGGGGGGGTAATGGGTTTGAAGTGGGGGGTAATTGGTTTGAAGTGGGTGGTAATTGGTTTAAAGTGGAGGGGTAATTGGTTTGAAGTGGGGCTAATGGGTTTGAAGTGAAGAGGGGGTAATGGGTTTGAAGTGGGGGGGGGGGTAATGGGTTTGAAGTGGGGGGTAATTGGTTTGAAGTGGGGGGGGGGGTAATGGGTTTGAAGTGGGGGGTAATGGGTTTGAAGTGGAGCTAATGGGTTTGAAGTGAAGAGGGAGAGGGGGTAATTTGTTTTAACCATTTATCACATGTAGCTTTTAAAGTAAATATTTATAAATTATATCTTACGTAGTGTATTAATTTATGATAAAGAAATAAAAAATGTTATGATTATACAGGGGAACGACTCAATTACCGACTGCTTACAGTTACCGTAAACGCGGTGTTACGTCATGATAGGTAAAGTACATTTTTCCACTTTTAGATTGGCTAATGACTCATTTTAACGCCCCTTGTACGGTAACTGTGAGCAAACGGTAATTGAGTAGTTACCCTGTTGCATGATATATTATATGAGGTAATTAAGTAGTTACCCTATTGCATGAAATATTAAATAAAATAATGACACTATATTTTATATAAGTATTTTTTTAGCTTCTAAAACGTGCGTGTCGAATTATATCTTTTATTTCTATGACAGACAATGAATATCCTCGCACTATTCGATATATATTAACGGCTTCTTTGCATGCATGAGCTTTGTAAGTTACCGCTGATTGTTATTATTTGGGTGAGGTTGTTAAAGTAAATACATATCTTCATTATTTCAAAAGAATATGGAAATATTTTAAGATTGTAATATCAGTTTTAGGAACAGGAATTATCGAATATGTTTCTACTTGGAACATACTTTTGAATTTATTTTGTAAAAGAAAATATTATTATATTTTAAAGTACATGTGTATGGAAAACAATATTATTAAGTGCTATAAAATTTATTATGACAAATCTCTTATAAATATCTTGTGATTTACATGTAAGTTGACTAGTTTTTGAGTTCAGAAAAAATTATGTAGAAATTTAATTTAACTTTTATTTTAGAATTAGAATTTCGGTTGAATAACAATTATTATCTTATAGTTTTTCCTGTACGGTCGAAAATGTGGAACCGTCCGATTACTAATTTTTGAAACTGTCAGATAAGAATCTTTGTTGAAATGAAGCCTTTGAAATTCTTTTTATATTGTTCAGATTTTAATTCCGTCCCTCTCCATATTTTTACCCCCTACCTCGCCTATTCCTCTAATCCCCATCCCCCGTTTATCGGCCTCTCACCCCCTTCCCCCGGGGTGACCATTCTATAGACAGTTGATTTGATTGAAAAAGTTGTGTCGTATAAAAATATTTGTTGTTTCAATGGATGAACGTATATTTGTGTTGCAATATTTATTACGTGATATGAGAAATGTATTTTTATCACAATGATATTTAATATTACGGTTTTTACATACGATAGATATTTTTTTCTACTTGTGTGGAATAGATTAAATTTTTGTAAAAGATATTTATTTGCAATATATATCAAATAAATTTTTTTCACGAATAATAGAAATATATATTTGAAAACAATATTGTAAATATTTTAATTTTTAGAGATAGTTAAATATATTTGTTTTTATTATTTATTAGGAATATCTATTTTAATTGAATCTTAGGAGACTTATTATAATAGATCTTCAGATTTATTAAACCTATTAGGGTAAATTACGAATTATCGGTCAGTTTCATATCTTCGGTTATATATGAAAAAATGATATTACAATTGTTATTTTAGTTGTTATCCATGATACCTGCAGGTATCATGGATACCAACTAAAACAAAATTCAAATAACAATTATTGTAATATCATTTTTTTCTTATATGACCGAAGATATGAAATTGACTGATAATTCGTAATCTATCCTAACTCTCAACAAATAGTAAAATATTTCATTAAAATTAATATTTTCCTTTTCTTTCGTCCCTAGGGTTCATCAACAGAGGAGACTCGTTCAGAAGGAGGAAGTCACGGAGTAACAGCATAGCTCCTCCAGATGATTCCTCTCCCTGCTCCTCCCACACAGCTTCTACCAATGCAGTGAGTGAGGCAGCTGCAGTGGGGCCTAAGCCTCCTGATGAGGCCGAGGATGAGGCGGTGAGTGAATAGAGAGAGTGAGAGGGAGAGTGAGGAAGGGAGAATGAATAGAGTAATGTTAATAGAACAGTCTTTATTGATATCTCACAAAAAAATATAATTGTGTAACTTATTCAATACTATTGGTGGTTGTTTTAACTCTTCACAGTGTACTTAATTATTCAAAACTGTTGGTTCTTCTATCTAATAATGAAAAGCAAAACATTTTAATTTTAAAACAACCGTTTAATTTTCTGTAAAAGTAATATGCAGTATACACAGTATACTGCATACACAGTATACTGCAGCAGCATTCCCAATATTGTTACAGCACTACCAACATTGCCCCAATATTGTTCCAACATTGCCCCAATAACATTGCTGCCATGTTAGCCAGTTTCTATTCATCTATCACCGGAATATTGTCCTAAAGTTCGTTACCGCTGAAGGAACCCAGTGGGAGTGCAACCTATTTGCTGTGGAGCAGATCTAAATTGATGTGAACGGTTTTAGTTAGTCACAGACCTCTGAAGACAGTATTGGCAATTCTGTAGCTAAATCACTCTAGAGTAAATTACGAATTATCGGTCAGTTTCATATCTTCGGTCATATAAGAAAACACGGTATTACAATTGTTATATAATTTTTATTTTTATTCGTATCCATGATACCTGCAGGTATCATGGATACCAACTAAAATAAAAATAAAATAACAATTGTAATATCGTGTTTTCTTATATGACCGAAGATATGAAACTGACCGATAATTCGCAATTTACTCTATAGCTAAATCAGTCTATAACTAAATCATTCGATGACAATGATTTCACTGCTGAATCATTTATTTGTTCCGTGGTTTGGATAATCTATTACTTGAAATGGTTTAATCACAATACCTTGAACTTACCCAGAGTAAACAATTTCAATGGGACATCACAATTATGTCCGTTAATAATTGAGATTGCGGTCAATTGTTCAGGATTGTACAATATGGGATATTATTATGATTAAATTATACAGCATTTATTCTGCATTTTCAAGACAGAGAATTGATCATTTAAAAGTGTCATGATTCAGAGCATATCAAAATTAACGATGAAGCCTGAAATACTGATCTCTTAAATTCTTCACTAATATTTTTCATCTAAATTAAAAACATATCTGAAAGTAATAATAGTAATCCTACTTATATTTAAAACCTTATGAAAATAGAATGATCTCATTTGAATACATAAGGAAATTCAATTGTTTCAACTCATTTCGTAATTTAACATCAAGCAATGTACAATAGAACCTTCAAAGAATTCCCTTGTCTATCAAACGTAATATCCAATTCGTCTCATTTTGACTTCACTGTGTCCCATTGCAATCCAGAGGTACGGGATGAGTCTCGTCTTCTTCTATTACAAAGTTCCTTGAGGGGCTACAATGGAAATCTCGCGGGAGATTAATTCTTAGGATATTAAATGAATGCTACCACGAAACAATACAGGATGGGGTGAAGGAAGGGTGCACCTTCCTAATTTCAGAAGAGATGTTTTTGATTGATGGTGATAGGGCAAAGACTCAATTGCATGATGCAAATAAAATGAAAAGTTAAATATTAAAAATATATGTATGAAAATAAAGTAATTGTGCAGAAAACACTGGGAAAAATTATTATTTATTTCGTTATTTTCAATCGTATCCATGATACCTGCAGGTGTAGAAAAATAGCAAATTTAATCATATTTTTATTATGTATTTTTTAGTAATCTCTCCACAATGAATGTATTTTAATATTTTGATACGTGTTTTTAAATAGTAACAAATAGAAATTTTATACAAGTATACATTGTTAGGTATACCTGTTTATTGTATAATTTGCATCTGGTAATTGTTTCTGTACTGTAGCTCTTCATCAATTGTATGTTAACTATTTCAAAAGGTTGGCAAAGTAATTGAACATAATCTTGAAACCAAGTGGTGAGTCAGTGGCCAAAATAATATCGCGTCTTGCGGGACGCTAAAATCCTTATTTTGTCTTCACATGACTGGCAATCTGGCGTCAACTCAATGGAGAAATGATATAACTGAAGCAATATAAGGTTTTACACCGTCTTCCTTAGCGTCCTGCAGTCGCTGCACAACTAGCTCTCTCTAGAATAATTTATCATAACTCTACGACTGCAACAAAATAAGGTTTTAAGCGTCCTGCAGTCGCTGCACAACTATAGCTCTCTCTCTAGAATGTAATATTATTACTCTATGGGTAACGAAATAAAATCCTGTTATTATACAAGGGTGACTTAGAAAAAGACCATTGCTTAAGATTGTACGTGTACGATATTTATATTAATTCAAACTTGGGTACACTTTTTTATGGGTCACCCTGTGCAATAAAAATATAAGTACTAATTACTTTACCTACATTTAAACAATAACAAGAGATAGTTGAACAATGAATTAAATATATAAGATGTCATTATATTAAATATCAAAGATAATCAGATTCGTAATGGTACTATCAACTTTTTATCCATTTGCATTATTCTGAATCAATTATTAATTATTTTTTATTATTATTTATTTACTATCAATTTTTTATCTATTTACATTTTTTAAATTGTTTTATCATGCATTTTTATTCAATACTGCATCATTCCATTGTTTCTTACTCCATTATTATTCATTAACCAATAAAGATTACCTTTTTGAGAATGTTCCATACATCACCAAATTAAGTACCTCTATTTTACTTATCTGTAACAAGATTGAATCTCAGTTTTTGAGAGCAAACATACGAAGTTTTCTTCTGTGAATGTTCTCGAGAAGTTCCCGGCTACTTTTTCTTGATACGAAAACTTGTGCCTTCCGCGGAATAGTTTTTATGAAAGGGTAATTACGAAGGATTTCATCGCAAGGAATCAGTCATTGGAATCGTTAGCAAACTGGAATGCTAATTCTATTTTAGTGGTCACTCTTGGAATGTAGTCTAAAGGGCCGTACACACGTAGGGTTTTGTAAGTCTTTCCACCAGACTTTTTGCTAAGCTCCTCCTACTTTTTCAACGAGAATTTAAGAAAAAAACTATAAAATAATTATTTATTTTAGTTGGTATCCATGATACCTGCAGGTATCATGGATACCAACTGAAATAAGTAACAATTATATCTTTTTTTCTTATATTGTCGTTGAAAAAGTAGGAGGAGCTTAGCAAAAAGTCTGATGGAAAGACTTAAAAAACCCTACGTGTGTACGACCCTTTAGTGGATTACTTAAAGAATAATAATTATTGTAATTATGGTTTCTGTTATTTAAACTTAATAATTTAATATTTCATTCCTTTTTATTTAGTAAAATTATATATATATTTTTTTCATTATTTTGAAACAAGTTAATTTTTAACTCTCATGTTATTTCCATTAGCTTTTCATTATGCATATTTTTAAAGGAAATAAAATTATTCAATAATATGATTGGAAGATAGGAAAAAAATCTTAAATCTTAGACTACCAATAAAAAATATATTTCAGTTAAAAAAATATGATTCAGTTAATTAAAAAATATAATTCAATTGATTTTCCCAATGTTTTATTCAATGATTAAAATAATGTCCTACACAATGATACTTGTAACATTTTCACTCTGGATAATTTTATAGCATTATAACATTCCGACCAATTTAATTAGTATTATAGCAGTCAATAACTTTGCAAAACTTGCAAGTATTTTTTTCACTAAGACATAAAATATCACTTGATTTCATTTCTACCACGAAAACATGGCTAGAAGAAACTATTGGCAAATGCTTTTCTCTTGAACATTTTAATAGACATAGCATATATCGATATGAAAATGTTATTTCTACAGATCATATTTTAACTGTTAATAGGAATGAGGTTTTATCATATTTACATCAATACTAAAATTTTAACATTGTCAATTTGTAACCCTAATTTTAAATTCAATCTATTACCCATTCTGATTGTATTTTTTTTTTGGTGATTTTAATATTTATATTTTTAACCTCTTCACAACCTTCATATAATCAATAATTATTAATGTAATACATTTACCCAATTATAGTAAACCAACTAGGTACTCTCCGAATGAATTCTTTATTTATTTCTCACTAATAGACCATTTGTGGCAGAGTTTTACCTCAAACAATGACCTCAACTCTGCTCTGATTGAATGTGACGTTTCTGATCACAGTTCCATTTTATTTCATTTTAATATCCCAAATGGAATTCAAGAAGATTTTATCTTCAGTAGACAACTAAAAAGCTTCAGTAACAAGATTTATTTTATTAACATGATTCGAGTAGAAGATTTTAAGAGCTTCAACGATAGTGATCCTTATATCTTAACTAACAAATTATGCATATAACAGTTTCATAATCTTTACATCAATTAGATCCACGTCCGACTGTCCACGGGTAACACTTTTATTTAGAAATTAATCTTAAAAAGAAAATTATTTGTCTTGTTTAGCTATCAGTTTTTTCCATGGGGTTAAATATGAGTTAAAGAGACATTCTATCAACAGCGCCTCAGAAAATTGGAGGAAAATCAACGCAACACAAATTAAAACGAGAAAATAATAATCAACAATCGGGTAAATTATGAATTATCGGTCAGTTTCACATCTTCGGTCATATAAGAAAAAATGATATTATAATTGTTATTTTTTTAATTGGTATCCATGATACTTGCAGGTATCATTGATACCAATTAAAACAAAATAAAAATTATAATATCATTTTTCTTATATGACCGAAGATGTGAAACTGACCGATAATTCGTATTTTAACCTATATCTAGTTTTTTTTTTAACATTTTTTTTCCCCACAGGGGGCCTCGTACCAGACGGGTTCCTACCGTGTACCTGTGATAGGTACCTCAGGAGTGGGGAAAAGTGCCCTCATTGTACAGTTCCAGACGTCCCTCAGTTCTAACACCTTCGATGGTCCCACCATTGGTGAGTCACCTTACCCTCTGTCAGCCTATCTAATATTATTATTGCAATTTGATTCAATTTTATTACAATTCAATTTTATTACAATTCAATTTTACTACAATTCAATTTTATTACAATTTAACTGTATTACAATTCAATATTTTTATGGTTCTTTTTTTTTCATTTCAGAGAGAGAACAAGCCGTGTTCTCTCTACAATAAAATATTTTAATGCCATTTATTTTGATGAAAACGTATTGAAATTTCCATCTGGTATTCAATTCGTATATGATAATTGTTACTTTACCCAAATCACTCAAATGAAATTCATATTTTATTGTTCCCTGTTTAATGAATACTATCACAATCTTCTATGTCTATTCAAAAATGAACAGGAAATATACATACATAAATTAATCGCTGTAGGGTAAGTTACGAATTATCGGTCAGTTTCACATTTTCGGTCATATAAGAAAAACGATATAATAATTAAAGTAAAATAATTATCACTACGTCGTTTTTTCTTATATGACCGAAAATGTAGTACTAACCGATAATTCGTTACTTACCTTATACCTTTATTTTAGATTCCCATTCCTAGTTCTCACAGGAATGACTTTTTCTTTACAGTGTCTGATGACGACACGGAATCGCCCGAAGTCGTCATTCCTGTCAACCTTAACGGCTATCTGTCTGAAATGAAATTCGTCATATCGACTTCAGTCGAAGAATATATGGTAAGTGCAGTCGACTGGAAAATAATAATGGTGAAAATGGTCTAAATTTTTCGTCTATCTTCAATTTAAACTTTTACCAAAGTGTGTGATTGAACACTGAAATGATCTTGCAAACTTTTGATTGAGGCTGGAAATAAATGGTAGGAATAATAAAATATATTCTTTGGACTCGAAAAACTGTTCAACCTTACAGAAAATTAAATAAAGTATAGTGCATGGCGTTACATACTTTTTTATACATGATCGAAGATGTGTAACTGACTGATAACTTGGAACAATGTTGTTACAATATAGGGACAATGTAGCCTCGAGGATGGTTAGAAATTAATCAATGGTAATAGTTAAATATAGAATAGATATATAGACAAGCAATTTTTCTATAAACTACACCTTAAAGGGCCGTACACACGTAGGGTTTTGTAGGTCTTTACACCAGACTTTTTGCTAAGCTCCTCCTACTTTTTCCACGAGAATATAAGAAAAAACTATATAATTGTTATTTATTTCAGTTGGTATCCAGTTAAACTGCATGTATCATGGATACCAACTGAAATAAGTAACAATTATATTTTTTTTCTTATATCCTCGTGGGAAAAGTAGGAGGAGCTTAGCAAAAAGTCTGGTGGAAAGACTTAAAAAACCCTACGTGTGTACGACCCTTAAAAGAAAGAAATCTACTCTTGATGTACGTAGTTAACTAACTTATTTAAAAAAATACCTATAATTATTTTAAATGTTATTCAGACTAAGAGAATTCCCTTCTGTAAAAGGGAAGGCCAATTCAGAAAGGCAAATAAAGCTAATGGGAATTCATTACCTTCCTATTTGTTCTTTTAAGTCCTTTTTGATTAGCATCAATGAGGCATAAGATAAATGGCAGCACCATCTCTTTCCCTCTCGATATTTTACCGCTAAATTACTACATCATCATAGTTCAAAATAATTAATAATGACGAAGCCATTTCGTTTTTTTTTAATTTGGTGTAGGCGCTTGCTTTATTCATCAGCTATCATTGTTGCAATCAGCCAATTAAAAGTCACGAATTAATAATGAAAATATATCTCGTACAGGTTAAGAAATGTCATATATATTTTGCAGACAAGTTCAGCTGAAGTATTTCTATTATTATAGTTATAGACTTGAGATTCAATATTATGAATCTCATCACATAAAATTAGTAAATATGATTATTTGTACTTTTTTAAATTAAAAATAAAAACCTTACTTCAAACTAAAAAAATCATGAAATTTCAAACAACTGACAAAAGATTTTATGATCCAGAGTTTGATTATGGTGGGCCCACCGAAGATTATAATGGGAGCTAACTCACTCTTCTATAACTTTTTGTAACTCACTCTGAATTATAAAAAAAGTATGATTAATTTACCCCTTCTATAAGCATTTAGAAGCTCTATGGTAAGTTACAAGTTATTGCCCAGTTCCACAATTTCGATCTTATAAGAAAGCTATGTATTTTTTTTTAATTTGTATCCACGATACCCACAGATATTATGAATACAAAGTAAAAATAAATCATCCTTTTATTTCTTATATGTTCGAAAATGTGAAAGTATACAATAACTTGAAATTCACCCTCTGTCCTTTTCACCCGTAGGAGGAGTACCCGTCCGAGGCAGACGGGTGGGTGATGGTGTACAGTATAACAGACAGAAGTAGCTTCCAGAAGGTGTCCGACGATGTGTCCAAGCTGCAGAAACTGTCCCTGCTCAAAGGCAAGGCTCTGGTACTAGTGGGCAACAAATGTGACCTGGTGAGATCCAGAGTCGTGTCTACTGATGGTGAGTACTAAATATATTATTATTAATATTATCTATTGGGGTTTTGCAATAACGGCCGCTACATAGGCGATGCAGTCGTCAATCATTTTACATTTGTTTACAGAAATTTGTCAAGGTCAATAATCATTGAATACTTGGATGTTAGATATGGTACATTAATTCAGATTGCATAATGAATTGATATAATCTGACGAATTTTGATGCACTATAGAGTACTAAATGTAATATTTGGTGTGCATAGTACAAAAAATAAGTAATGTATTATTATTTCCGTCTGGTACATAGGATAAATAATTTATTATTTGTTGGGTATAATACTTAGGGTAAGTTACGAATTATCGGTCAGTTCCACAGCTTCAGTCATATAAGAAATAAACGATAAAATAATAATTATTAATTTTTATTTGTATCCACGATACCTGCAGGTATCTTGGATGCAAATAAAAATTGAACAATAATTATTTTATCGGGTTTTTTCTTATATAACCGAAGCTGTGGAATTGACCGATAATTCGTAACTTACCCTAGTTAGCATTTCGTTTTGATTAAGATTAATCTTATATTAATCTTATATCAACAACTATAATTAATTAATCTTCAACTAATTATCTTTCCAATTAGAAGATTATGTCAAAAAATTTGATTATCATCCCAATTAAATTTTTAGATTATGTACGATATTAGTTTGATGATAAGTATCTTTTAATTTTTACTAAAATTATTTGATTGGTTAGGAAATGTTGTTTCAGTAATAATATTGCAAACATTTAAAGGGACGAAAAACGGAAAATTATCCCAAATTTTATTTGATAACAAAAAACGTATTAATTTTACATTAAATAATTTATAAAACGGGAAGCATCATCAAACTAAACTTGATATTTTTTTGTAAGGGTAAAATACAATTCTTCTAAATTATCAAAATTTTTATAGTATTACCGATGATATCAATTTGTTGCAAAATGTTCTTGATAGGGTAAATTACGAATTATCGGTCAGTTACTGACCGATAATTCGTAATTTACCCTATTTCATATTGAAGATATCATTATTTATATTGATAAATAAGTAAATTTAATTTAATCTAAAGTTTTTAATTATATGTTAAGAACAAATCTATATCTTCCAGATAATTTAATGCGACCAAATTATATAGTATATATAAAATAAATATGGTTATATTTGGAAGAATTAATTATAACATGTGGACACAAAAGGTCCCGTGCAGTCTACTATAAGAACTCAACAACGATGTTTGTTTGTTTGATTAGAATTGTTATAGTGAAAAGAAAATGAAAAGCTTTTCCTTTATTCCAGACCTCGGTTCTATTTGGAGTCTATGGCGACTGTAGTATGGATACAAACAATCTTGAAATTAATTGAAATGATTCTATCATTAATTTGTTGATTTAGGTGTAGCATGGATACAGATAAAATGGGATTAAACATTTTTTTAATAATCAAAAACGCATTGAAAACGTTGTGCAAAAACGTGCGTGTGACCGGGCCCTTAATGGGTAAAGTAACAATAATCAAATGCTTTTATATACCAGTTGTGAATTTCAATAGATGATTATTTTAAAAATTAATTAGTATATGAAAACAAATTTTTTTTATTGTGGTGAGAACAATAGAAAAAGATAAATAATATAACTCGTTATTTTGATTGGTATCCATGATACTTGGAAATATCATGGATACGAGGTATACATGGATGGGAGGTATCATGGATACTTTATTAGAACAAATAAGTGAAAATGTTAACAGGGAAGTAATTAATAAAAATTTATTATTTTACAAAAATATCTTTACGATGTTCATCCAATTTTTAATATAATTTTGAAGCCGATATGACACAGCAAGAAAAAATTACCTAATAATTTTGAATGAACGTTAAGAATCTTAAATAATTATTTCTTTATTTATCTGTATGTATCATTATCATTTCTTTATTAATCGATATTTGTACTTTGTTGCTTTTGGAATAGTAAATAAAAACTTATATTCTGAAAAATTTACCCAAATTTATTAAATTAGATGTAGTATCATGGGGAATATCAAAGATTTCGCTTGCGTCGTCTAGTTATCGGTAGAAATTTAAAATTAGAAGAATCTAAATTAGGTAATTTGTGTTATCTGATATAATATTTAATAAATATCATTAATTGAAATTGCAATTCAAAATATGTAACCAAAGTTAATTAGTTTCAGTATTATAAGTTGTCACTGACATGAACTTTTAAAATTCCACATCGACCAATCAGCGACGTGATGATAACTGCCAGATAGTGCCACAAAAACAACTTCTTGATTTAATGACCAATCAGTCATTAAGATCTGATGCCAGAAAGTGCCAGAATTATTTTGCCTTGAATACGGTACTAATAATGAAGGATACGTCGAAGATCCTGAAATTATCCTAATTATTTAAATAATAATTCAGATTTTTTTAAATTATTATTTTGATAATTTTAGTTACCAGACACTACCAGAAATCTCTGACCAATCAGAGATGTGTGTTTGAGTTGCCAGGTGTCGCGAGAAAAAGACAGGCAAGACTGGCTAAAAGACAAAGTTAATTAACTACTGTGACATGATAACAGACTGACAATGCAGGAGTTGCTATTGGTTGCTTTATTGGAGACTGCAGCTGCCTGCATTGCTACCTATATTGGGTCTATGCAGCTAGGAGACTCTTTATTGGCTCACTATTTATAGATGCACTTGCTTCTTGCTTCCTAATTACAAGAGTATGGGTAAAAAGAATTAAAAGGAACATGCATACTTTATAAATAGTGATAGTGAGAAATTTGATCTGTTTTATAAACTTTGATATAAGATTATTTGTTATGCTTTAAATACCAAACACTATAACTATTCAAGAATACTTTATTATATCAAGAATTTGTATCATATATTACATTATTGTTTATCATCAGGTATTGAAGTAAATAACAATTGAAATGTATGTTATATTTTTTTTTTAATTATATATAAATTGAAATATATAATTTTATTATGTTGTGTGATCAATATATAACTAATTCAATATCGCTTCCATATTTTGTTTATTTTCAAATACCAGGAGGTAAGGATATTGAATTCGAACCGATAGATAAATAATAATTATTGGGTCATGAAAAAATATAACTTTCGAAATTATTTAATTTATACATACATAAAATGCCCTCAGCGCAAAACATATTAGAGTACAAATTTAAATTGGTATCTATCCATGATACCTGCTGGTATAATGGATACCAATTAAAATGAAATTGAAATAACAATAATTTATTGAAAAAATTCAAACTGAACGGGGAAAAACTTTCAACGTTGACTTTAAAAAACTTTTTAAAATGACTGAAAATGTTGTACTGTCCGATAATAGAGGCTTACCCTACTCTGTGTTTTTGTGGTCCATGAAGACCCTTCACTCCATCTCGGTGTGGCAAATTCCTTCCCTAATCCCAGGACATTGAATAGCAAATCCCTAATCGACGGAGCGGTGGCACATGTGGTGTAGAGGGGAGAGGGGGGGGGGTGCATATCTGAATTTAAATATACAATGGGAATTGGTTTAGAAGTATTTAATGGAAGAGGAATATTAATGGGATGTGATACATTAATGTGAATTGTACATAAATTAATAATCAGATACAATTAAAGAAATATTTATCATTACGAAAGCCGATAAATTCATAGTTCACGTTCCTATTTCATTTTGGGACGCGAAATAGGAAGGGAGAAAACTTGTATACTACTTTTAACAGGTAGTCCAATCTCGAACAGACAGTATGCAAACATCGTACGCCAGACATCTTTAAGTTATTTGCTTTTCAGAACGATATTCTTAAATTTTCTGAATTTCAAATATTCCATTTTGTTTTTAATTATGTAGTTAACATACTAGATTTTTAAATGTTCCTTTTTGATGATATTTGTAGGTATGTAGGTAAGATATTAGATTTTCTGTCAATTAATATTTGTTAGTACACAATATTTAATCAGATAGGAGGTAATTAAATTTAACATAGATTAATTTTAAAATACCCCTTTCCTAGTTCACGTCCCTAAATCAATTAGGGACCCAAAAGCCAATCGTCATTCATTAAAAAAAACCATCAATTTTCATTTCCCAGGAAGCAATTTTTGTCGACATTAGGGCAATGTTCTAACAATATTGAAGTAATGTTGTAACAATATAGTTAAAACATTGAAGCAATGTTGTAACAATATTGGGGGCAATGTGGCCAAATATTGCAAAGTTTTCATAGCAAATATCAATGTTAATACTGCTGATGATACATGTAACTCTTTACCATTTCAGAGGCTAGAGACTTGGCTATGAAGCACAATGCCAAGTTCATGGAAGTAAGCAGCGGAATGAACCACAAGTGTGACGAGCTGTTCGTAGGCATCGTCTGCCAGACTCGACTCAGAGACGAGTCCAATGCTGCTGACTCTGATAAACAAGCTTCTGTGAGTACTGTGTCAAACTAATTAATATTCATATAAATAAACTTAATAGGTGTAAGATCGAATTATCGGTCGGTTTCAAATCTTCGGTCATGTGAGAAAAAATGATATAATAATAGTTATACTATTTTAATTATTAAAGCTTTTTTTTTCTTATATGACCGAAGATGTGAAACCGACCGATAATTTGTAATTTACACTAATAAAAATTTGACTTAAAGATCAGTAATATATTGTTAAATAAAACAGTAGCGTAAAAAATTACTAAATGAAGTAACAAAAGAAAATCCAAATTTTCAAAAAGTTTAATGATGAAATAATTTTTTTTAATACACCACACAATAAAAAAAACAATATAATAGTATACTTTGATATAATATAAGTATTATAAAAAGTAAACATTGTATTCTAATGAATAACTGTATTGAAATATATTCAATATTAAAGAATGAATAATTATCTGATAGGTTTTCAATTTTCGATTTTTTAAAGTTAATAAAATATTAGGAGTCTTTACCGTAGATTGTCTTATAAATTATATTTATATGCGTTATTGCCGGGAATAAATGCAAAAAAATAATTTATCTAATTTGTGAACATAAATTGTCGATACATTAAACAGTACCGTAATTTGAAAGGAAAAAAGTTATTTAAATTAAACCTATTTAAGCGATATTTGAGCATGTCTTTTTTCATACCAATATAATAGAGAAAAATGAACTTTCATTTTACATAAAAAGAGTTCTTCAGCATATAGTTTCATTACTTTAGTAATGATTTTACTTTAAGATGTTTGTTAATTAGGATGTTTGACTGATTTTCCACTGATGATATTTATAACATTTTGTAAGTTAAATATTCGTAGTATTTACCGTAGACTGTTATATAAAATTATTGATATTATTTACTCTTGGTTATGATTAGGGTTGTGACAATATGCTTTTAAAATCATAGATCCTGAAAATATTATAGACTGAGATAATTCAACAGTTTGAATCGTTCTAAACCAGCGGTATATAGTATTCGATACCATTTCATATTGTTTCGTCTGAGATATTCTTAAGATCTATTATTTTAAAAGCATATTGTCACAACCCTAGTTATGATTATTTCAACAGAAGTTTGTATTCATTTTTATATTGTATATAAAAAATATATAAATATTTATAGTATACAATTATTAAATTTTATAATGAAGCTAATACCTAAAATAAATAGAAATATTTTATTAGAAATATTATAAAAAATGAATTTAATTTTCAATTTTAATCAGGAAGCTACTTTGTGTATAGTTTCATTTATTTACAGATGATAACGTAAAAGAATAGTTTGGGTGGGGTTATAAATAATAGTTACTGAAATATTCGTAGCATTTACCCTAGACTAAATATAAATATCCACCGCTACCATGACAAGAAGGACTTATCTCTGGGATATAACCTTAATATTCCAGGTATAAATCCTTCTTTCCTAGGATATTCTCCTGGTATCCCAGGAATAAATCCTTCTGTCACGAGATATCACTTTAATATACCAAGAATAACTCCTTCTTGCCTGGGATATTCCCTTAAATATTCTAGGAATAAATGCTTCTTTCCTAGAATATATCCTTAATTTCCCAGGAATAACTCCTTCTTGCCTGGGATATTCCCTAAATATTCTAGGAATAAATGATTCTTGCCTATGATATTCCCTTAATTTCCCAGGAATAACCCCTTCTTGTCTGGGATATTACCTAAATATTCTAGGAAAACTGCTTCTTGCCTATGATATTCCCTTAATTTCCCAGTAATAACTCCTTCTTGCCTTGGTTATTCCCTTAATTCCCAAAAATAAATCCTTCTTGCCTGAAATATTCCCTTTATTTCCAAGGAATAACTCCTCCTTGTCTGTGTAGGCAGTCTCTCACTCACTAGTCACACAGTGTGTTTATTCAGCATGGATGTGTCTAAATGCGAGTACATTATGATAAAGATATTGCACCCACTGAGTGTCTTAATAGACTCCATAAAGTCTATCTTATTTAGACTGTGAGTCGCCAGTCTTACTTCAGTAGTGGCATTTACCGCCTCGAATACTGCCATGATGCAGTCATCTTACTTACTTAAAGTTATCTAATAGCGTATGAGAAGAACTCTCACTACTGAGAGCACTTCAATCACTACTGAGAGCACTTCTCTCAAAGTGAGAGCACTTCTCTCACTACTAGAGTACTTCTCTCACTACTGTCACTGAGAGCACTTCTCTCACTACTGAGAGCACTTCTCTCACTACTGAGAGCACTTCTCTCACTACTGAGAGCACTTCTCTCACTACTGAGAGCACTTCTCTCACTACTGAGAGCACTTCTCTCACTACTGAGAGCACTTCTCTCACTACTGAGAGCACTTCTCTCACTACTGAGAGCACAATGGCCCACATCTCAGTTTATGACTCCGCCTAAGAATCTCTACGGCCGATTAACCGCTGGAAAGGGCCCGTTTGCCCAAATCTGTAGAATAGCGCAAAGACACTTAAGAGCTTCATAGCATTATAATAAAGTATATAGAGACCATTAATAATATCAACGTGTGCAGTAATGTAACTAATAACTAATTATTAAATACTGAAACTAATCTACTTTTGCAGGATAAAGAGAAGCAAGCTGATAAGAATCCTTTCAAGAGGAATAGGTCCTTACTGAGAGCTTCCCAAAAAGCTAAGAGACTGATACACAGAGTGATGGGCAAGAGTGATAGTAAGTACAAGTCATGTGAGGACTTTAACAACTAGTGATGGGCAAGAGTGATAGTAAGTACAAGTCATGTGAGGACTTTAACAACTAGTGATGGGCAAGAGTGATAGTGAATAGAGGTGATGGCTTATTCATAAAATTGCCTAAATCAACCTATCAATTACTAATTTCAATAAATTTACTCCGATGCAAAATTTAACCTGGTAGTTTTTAGAAGAATTGAGTGATGGCGATCAATCTTATAATAATGATAGAATGTATTTTTGAGTCATTTTTAGATTTGAATGAAGCCAAATTTAATTCTTCTTCTGGTTGATAAGACGTGTAGTATCTTACCCTGTTGTTAATGATAATAATATTAACAGTAGAAATCAGTGAAATGAAATGGAAAATAATTCATTGAACCTTTTCATTCTTTTTTGTATATTTATAATGCTACTTTTTATAATAAGTATGATTGTTTTGAGATTTCTTTGATAGGCCTAAGTAATATTATAGAACTCCTTAGTGACCTAGTAGGTTATTTTAAGTGAGTTGAAAAGGGGAGGAGTTAAGTGTCATATAATAGAGGACAGTGAAAGTACAATCAGTGCGTTGGGTTAAAGTGTTCCAGAAGTAATTATGTCGACTTAGCAGTCGGAGACCGTGAATGGGTATCCATGGAAAAGGGATGCAAGAATGGTATCCATGGAAAAGGGATGCAAGAATGGTATCCATGGAAAAGGGATGCAAGAAAGGGTATCCATGGAAAAGGGATGCAAGAAAAGAATCCATGGATAATGATATTTGGATGGCAAGACTAGGAATCTGTGGCTAACTTACTACCCAGAGTGACAAGAATGGTAATGAATGTATCGAGTATCTTCACAGTCTGATGAATTACCAGGAAGAAACGGGAGGGAAAACCTTAATAAATATCCTAAATTTAATCTCGGTACAATCTGAGACTGTTAAAGATGAATATAGAGCTAGATATTTGTAGTCATCTAGTCGTGTAATTGTACATGTTTGAACTTGTCTCGACATGCTTGAACGGTTTCCAGACATTTCGTCGAAAGACATTTCGTTGACAGACATTTCGTCGAAAGACATTTCGTTGACAGACGTTTCATAAAGGGGATATTAACGCACACTAATAAATGTGTATCGTGGGGCATGCCACCCCCGAACCTAATGGTAGGTCATTAAACAATTATGAAGTGTGCAGTACAACAAGCTAGCGGATACAACAATCTAAAATGATGGCCATTTATGTTTAGTATGTTAATGTCCCCTTTACGAAAATTAATTCGTGGAGAAAACGTCTTGTAGACGTAAAATCCTGTCGACGAAATGTTTTCGATGAAACGCATGTCGACGAAATGTTTTCGACGTAACGCCTGTCGACGACACGTTTTCGACGAAACGTCTGCACACCGTCTGAACGCGTCTCAGCTTGTTTGAACTGTATTTGAATTACTTAGTTCGAGATGTACCTCCATTTGACTGCTGTTAAGTCTACCTTCCCATTAAATTTAACACTTAAGATAGAGAATAAAGTTATAATAAACATATCAGAGAATGTATCTAACATTTATAAATTATTTTGTAAAGAGGTATATATACAGCTTCATCTCAGAAATGAAGTCCTGATAAATTCGTGCATTTTGATACTTTCACGGTGAATAATAGAAAAATGTTGATAATTTAATTGCATAAATAAATAAAAAAATTCTTTTAACACTCTTAAATTTAAATTCTATTACGCAAAATTTTCTTTCCCGGAAAATACTAATGAAAAAGTTACTATTACTTTACAAGATTAATCTATCCGTTTGATTAAAAATTGCACATTTTTTTCTCTCCTAATTCTTTGAATCAACTAATTTTTTCATTTCTGATAAAGAGTTGAACGATAATAACTGTAGTGTGAACGTACGGTACCTCTTTAATTGAACCGAAAAGTGACTTAACTTATCTCGTCTGCAGCAGATGCTGTAATAATAATACCAATAGAGTAGTCACATACATAGCATGTAGCATTCGCTGTACCAGGACACTAGGAGTTACATGTACAGTTCTCGGAAAGTGGGAGTTGACAAAGGGCTTGGGTTGTGACAATATGCTTTTAAAATCATAGATCTTAAGAATATCACAGACGAATCGAAATGGTGTAGAACAATTCAATACTCTCCGTCTATAATATTCTCAGGATATGCGATTTTAAAAGCATATTGTTACAACCCTAATTATCACCTATTCCAGATAGCAATGCTGGGATGCCAACTCCCACATCCCGGGTACGAAGAGTGTCTGGCATATGAGTAGTTCCCCTAGCTAGTTAATATATCAGTTGAATTAGAAAAGATGCCAAACAAAGTGCTCAAAAATGGACATTGTTTTATTTTGTAGCAGAGATTATCGTGTTCTGGAGGAAGGTTTAATTTCTTTGGTGTATCATTTAGCATTAGCTTCTTATTATCATTAAGTGTATTCATTATGGTTAAATGTAGTTAATTTGAATGTTACATTTAATACATATCCAAAAGAGGTCTTTTAAACGTGTTTTTAATCATTATCAAGAGTCACTACTAGGGTAAGCTCTTGATTATCGGTCAGTTCCATATTTTCGGTCATAAAAGAAGAAACGATATAGGTTATAATAATTATTTCACTAGGGAAGGTTGAGTAAAAACAACCAACACTTGCGTTTTTTTAATCGCGAAGGGAAACAAACCCAGGTTTGCAGAATTAATATATAGTACTGTGCAGGTATCATGGATACCAATTAAAATAAATGTTTCCCTTCGCAATAAAAAAAACCCCGCAAGTGTGAAGCCTAGGTGGCTTCACATTATCCTAGTGAAATAACTATCATTATATCGTATTTTCTTATATGACCGATAATTAAAAACTTACCCTATATGATACTGACAAAAATGATAGTCATGCATAGTTATGCCTTAACGTCTCTTTCACACGGGGCGTTTTTTTCAACAAAACTGCAGCCTGAAAAACGCCTAATCTAAGTGTACATACGAAACACATACGTTTATTCAGTCGTAGCGTTTTTTCAAGCATAACTATTTTCTTTGCTGTGGCATGGGAAAAGCGCCCGTGTGAAAGGGGCTTAATCCGCCACATGATTATGGCCACACCATCACATATCAAGAAGAACATTTTTACTAATTATTTATTAGTTTATCCGTAGGGGAAAGTCATAGAAAGGAGACACTCACAGTATTCGGATACTGGGCGATCATGAAGCAATCTGACCTTTATCTGATTTGTCATATTAATTACGATGTTATGGCTTATGAGCCATGTTAACGCCCACTTTTCGACTACTGTGAGTGTAAATGTATGTCAGAGAACTGCGACGTTCCCGTAGTTACTCTAGAAACGGTAGAACTCCTCTATAATGAAATCCTGTATAGTGAATATAGTGTCCTGAGTAAAGAAGTAGCCTCTATAGTGAACAGTTTTCTTTAGTCTGCCATGAAATGCCATCAGTTTTAGAAAACTAATGGCCATTCATGGCAGACTAAACTAAATTTGATCACTATAGAGGCTACTTCCTTACTCAGGACACTACATTCACTATACAGGATTGAAGATTTACAAAGGAGATCAGTTTAGTGGTTTCAGATCTGCTAAAGAAAAAGGCTAAATATATCCGTCAGGTGCATATTTTGTCGTACATTAACCAAATTCTATTTAATTTTTTAAACATTCTTATAATATAATGTCAGTGCTAAAATAATGACCGAACTTGTAATGAGTTTAGCAGGGTAAATTCCGAGTTATCGGCCTGTTTCACATTTTCGATCATATAAAGAAATCTATTATCATTAAAATAACGAGTTAAGTTATAATTTCTATGTAGTTTTTTATTTAATCGAAAATATGGAACTGTCCAATAACTAGGAAGTTACCCCTACCGTATGTGGTACATAAGAATATCTTAAAACTGTAATTAGCAGCATACCTTATATGACAGTATCCCAGTTAAAGTATTAAATAGTAAAATCTAATATAAAACGTTGTGTAAGTTCCGAGTTATTATCGGATGGTTCCACATTAAAAAAAATTATTGTTAATTTTCACGTGCTCGAAAATGTGGAACCGTCCGATAACTCAGAACTTACACTACATTTATTTGAGGTTAAAACACTCCATATTTTTTGCATTGCAGTTTACACACTAGTAGTTTGACCTGACCCTAAGATCAACCCACTGTACAATAACTAGTTCTCGAGTAGTCGAAAAATCCAGTCTTTCACTTAAAGTATTTAATTGCTGAAAGATTTTGGTTTTTAATATATAATGAAAATGACTTCCGTAAATTTCTAACTATTATATGAAAAGTTATTGTGTATATTTCTAAATAAATTATTCACATGAAACCGCGTTCAATTATTCAAACTATTTATTTAAGAAATAAATACAAAGGACTTTGAAAAAGAAGGGAGAGAGGAAAGTGGCACCAATCAACTTTTACCAACAAGCTCATGGGTACCGAAAAGCTACTGCTTTCATAGATGTCCATAATGCAATCAATTAAAAAGCTAAGATGTAGTAGCTACTTGGACACTCTCAGTACTCGAAAAGTGTCTGCTATCATTGCTCAAGAACCATTCCGACCTTAAAGGTCCTCTCCACTCTAATTTAAAAAATCTTTAATTGCTTTTAATTTGTAGAGCTAAAGTTATATAACATATAACAGTAAGCAGAATTTAAATCGATCAAGTATTCTGTTCACAATTAATTATATATGAAATATTCACATTTCGCTTTTTTTCATTCTGAGATTCATTAGAAGAAAAAGCACCCATAATTGAGTAGGTATGTTCGTTCGTATATACATAGAACTTACCTATTCAAATGTAGTTCTCTAGATAGGAAAAATGTTATAATATATGAAAACTATTAGTAAGAAATACTTAAATAGGTACTTGGATTCGTTATATGGATCCATTATCTTGAAATCAGCGTTGTTATTGTTTTGAATTTGTCGGATCTAGTAGCCTATCGGACAAGGGGCTGTTTCTTTGCTTGAAATTCAGAGGTGTAGTAGAAAGAACGGAAAAAAATCTTAAATTACATATTATAATAAAACTATAGAACCAAATTTAAAATGGTTTGCAGTTTTATAACCAGTAACCTTAGTTCTAATGAACAGAGAAAAAAAAAAAAGAGTGGAGAGGACCTTTCAGAAATTACTGATTAATTTATACTAGCAACCACATTCCGAGAACTGCGAGTCTAAATGGGTGATGTATTAATTCTCCTTCATAACTGATTTCTTAAAGTTTAAAAGTATAATTTAATTAATACGGATAATAACACAATCTATGAATTAGTTAGTTTTATTTAAATGCATGTAATCACGGAAAAATAGATTAAAACAATAGATCTAATTTATATAATACCTGTCATTTATTCAAATCCAATTTTACGCTAATTAGAATCTCCTGAATTTTATAGTTCACTCAAAGCTATCAAAATGAAATTAAAAGTTAAATGGTAACGGAATGTTGCAAATTAATTACCATCTCAAATTAGAAATAATTAAATAAGTAGATATCAACACCTCACTGTGTGTATATGAGTAACAATTACAGAAAATTTGAACAGAAAATAAAATTTTACGAAATCGAACACCGTTTTACAAACTAGCAAAAGAAAGCACTTTTTTAAGAAAGAACCAATAATTGTTGCAAATAAATATACATCAAAGGGGTTAATAATTTTTTAATTTAAACAAGAAAATTTGACAGTTCTAACAATATTAGTAAATATATTGAATATTTATTCAACACATTTACTAAGGGCCCTGCCACACGAGCGTTTTCAACGCTCCAAAGGCGTCGCGTAACATACATATGAAATAACAATAATTTCCTCAAGTCAAAAACGCTTGCAAAAACGATCGAGTGACATTGCCCTTAATGAAGTGAGCTTTCCCTGTGTTTATGATGTCAAACAATCTAGGGTATTATATGACGAATGTAAATTTCAATATGTTATTATTTATTAACCCTATACAGGGTGGCGCAAAAAAAAAAGGAAACCCATCTTCAAAATAGTTTATTTTCCAAACTATTAAAGATAGAAACTTTCTAAAAACATTTTACTCCTTTACTTTTTCTGCATGTATTTTGAGAATCTGTTAAAGTTAAGACAAAAATTGAACATCCAGCAGCAAATTAAAAAAAGGTAATTAAAAAGGGCTTGGGCAAGGATGAAATATAAGAAAAAAATCACAATAGTTATAATTCATTTCATATGGATGTAAAAACATCAAATCATATTATTTTCTGTAACAAATACAAGACAATTAAAACCTTAATTATCATTTGAGAATTGATGTTTGATATAAAATTGATATATTTGATAAAATCAGTTCACCGTTAATTTGTATCTCCTATTCGAAACCCTCAAAATGCAGCTTTCAAAAGATCCGAGTTTTGTTATGACGAGTTATTTAAACACTGAAAGCTTTAAACAGATTCAATCTCTTTTTGAACACAGCTTCCAGGAAATATTTTCACCAACTATAAAACCATATCGACTTATATTAATAAGTTCCAAACTGAAGAAACAACTTTATTTTGAAGAAAAAGCGATTAGGTCACTGGAGAACAGAACGGAAGCATGAAAATATCAATCTTATTCAAGTATAAATTGTTGAGAATTCAAAAACATCAACCAGAAGGAATGAATTAGACATCACTAAAGACGCATCTCACCGAATTATTAAACACTATGTGAAGAATCATCCTTTCAAAAAGCATGTAACGCTCGAACTCTTAGAACTGATTTACCGCAGTCTAAATTTTTCAAGATGGTTTCTGCAAAGAAATGCTCGTTTCGGAGAAGATATCGTGATTGGTGATGAAGAAGTATTTCCATGAATGAAAGAGTCGATAAACAAAACGTTAATTGGATGAAAAATAGCATTTTCTTAATTTTACTACTACCATGTGGAAATTAATTATACCTATTCTGAAGTCTTTTGTGTTTTTGTCCTCGCGCAACCCCTTTTTATGTATATTTTTTTCAATTCGCTGCAGGGTGTTTAATTTTCGTCGTATATTTACCAGATTTTCAAGAAAGATACAGAAAAACTATACAAATAAAACTTTGTTTTTAGAAGAATTCTAACTTTAATAGTTTGAAAAAAATACTAATTTGAAAATGGGTTTCCTTTTTTTTTTGCGCCACCCTGTACTGTGCTAGTGATAATATTTAGTCACATAAGGGCCCGGTCGCACGATCGTTTTTGACTCTGAGGAAATTAATTTTAAGCCCATTTCATATGTATCCACGTTACCCTACACATTTGGATCGTTTAAAACGCTCCAAAAACGCTCGTGTGACCTGACACTTAATGAGTTACTATGAACAGAGGACGAGAAATGGCTAAAAAAATCATCAAAGAAAACATCAACAAAGAAATGATCGAATTTAATACCCTAGACACTGAAATTAATATATACCTTTTTTGTGAATAATATCCATTAAAAGGTGTACTTAACACTATATTATCCGACTAGAGAAGAGTATCGTGGCTATGACTATATATCTTCATAATAAAATATTTGACTATGTAATAAGTGTAAATAATTTTAATAGCTTAAACTATTTGAATAGATGTGAACAAATTAGTGTATTAATTATCAACAACACAAGTAGGTGGGAGGTTTGAAATACCATAACATTGAACTTAAATAAAATGAAACAATGGCGTTTGTGAAAGGTACTCCATACTTGAATTGAAGATACAAGAGCCTATTAAGTAGAAAATGAATAATTTATATTTGATATTAAGAGGATAACTAGTACAGTAGAAATCGTCTATAGTGAACATAGAGTCCTGAGTAATGAATTATCCCGTATAGTGAACAAATTTTCTTTGTTACCTTTGAAAATTTCGGAAGGTAGTATTTTAGGCGGCATTATTAATGTATATGACATGAATAGCATCAGTTTGCTAAAAAAACTAATTACCATTTCATGACAGACTAAAGAAAATTTGTATATTATACAGGTTAATTCTTATACTCAGGACACTACACTCACTATAGAGGAGCTCTACTGTACCTAACCAAAACAGTAAGATATAAAAGAAAGGCACGGGTGTCGCAGCACAACAAGTGATAAATAAAATTTCTACTAATTCAAAACCTACCTACTGTATATCCAGCAACATCTTTCCAAAGATGGCATTAAAAAGTCATAAGCTCAGTAAACGCTAATCCAAATTACAACAGAAAGAGAAGTGGCTCCACAACGATTTATCAAAATAATACACTGTACGAGAAAAGACACTGTGATGATGTACTATCGGAGAAAAGTCACTGTGATGATGTACTATCGGAGAAAAGTCACTGTGATGATGTACTATCAGAGAAAAGAGTCACTGTGATGATGTACTATCAGAGAAAAGAGTCACTGTGATGATGTACTATCAGAGAAAAGAGTCACTGTGATGATGTACTATCAGAGAAAAGAGTCACTGTGATGATGTACTATCAGAGAAAAGAGTCACTGTGGTGATGTACTATCAGAGAAAAGAGTCACTGTGATGATGTACTATCAGAGAAAAGAGTCACTGTGGTGATGTACTATCAGAGAAAAGAGTCACTGTGATGATGTACTATCAGAGAAAAGAGTCACTGTGATGATGTACTATCAGAGAAAAGAGTCACTGTGATGATGTACTATCAGAGAAAAGAGTCACTGTGATGATGTACTACCAGAGAGAAGAGTCACTGTGATGATGTACTATCAGAGAAAAGAGTCACTGTGATGATGTACTATCAGAGAAAAGAGTCACTGTGATGATGTACTATCAGAGAAAAGAGTCACTGTGATGATGTACTATCAGAGAAAAGAGTCACTGTGATGATGTACTATCAGAGAAAAGAGTCACTGTGATGATGTACTATCAGAGAAAAGAGTCACTGTGATGATGTACTATCAGAGAAAAGTCACTGTGATGATGTACTATCAGAGAAAAGAGTCACTGTGATGATGTACTACCAGAGAAAAGAGTCACTGTGATGATGTACTATCAGAGAAAAGAGTCACTGTGATGATGTACTATCAGAGAAAAGAGTCACTGTGATGATGTACTATCAGAGAAAAGAGTCACTGTGATGATGTACTACCAGAGAGAAGAGTCACTGTGATGTGTACTATCAGAGAAAAAAGTCACTGTGATGATGTACTATCAGAGAAAAGAGTCACTGTGATGATGTACTATCAGAGAAAAGAGTCACTGTGATGATGTACTATCAGAGAAAAGAGTCACTGTGATGATGTACTACCAGAGAAAAGAGTCACTGTGATGATGTACTATCAGAGAAAAGAGTCACTGTGATGATGTACTATCAGAGAAAAGAGTCACTGTGATGATGTACTATCAGAGAAAAGAGTCACTGTGATGATGTACTACCAGAGAAAAGAGTCACTGTGATGATGTACTATCAGAGAAAAGAGTCACTGTGATGATGTACTACCAGAGAGAAGAGTCACTGTGATGGTGTACTATCAGAGAAAAGAGTCACTGTGATGATGTACTATCAGAGAAAAGAGTCACTGTGATGATGTACTATCAGAGAAAAGAGTCACTGTGATGATGTACTATCAGAGAAAAGAGTCACTGTGATGATGTACTATCAGAGAAAAAGGTTCGCTGCAACGATGGAAATTTCACAAAACACAGTTTTCCAATTCAAAATTTCTAAAGGTAGCTATTGGTAATTTTTTTCATACTGTGAGATAAGTGAACAATGGCTAATAGATAAATAGTTAAGGCTATAATGGGTGAAGAACAGCTAAATACACAACCAATACGAGTTAAAACTACAGTTATCAGTTGGTGATACTGTAATATTCAATCAAATATTTGAAATATATGTAAACATTTTTTTATTGTTAAACAAATAAATAAGAAAGACTAAAATTACAACTTTTCCAACTGCTATAGGATAGCAAAGATTTTATTGAAAGTTTGTACTAGATTCTTCAAATGAAATAGTTAAAATATTCCACGACAAAATGGAAGAATTTGTTATGGATGATTGATTAATTTAGTAGGTGTTTAACATCTGCTTCGGGACCAAAGGCCATATTGCTGACATTAAAAGGATATTAAATACAAGGGACTGGAAGAAGCAGTCAGAAAGGAAAGTGACTTCATGAACAAAAACACCTACCACCGTCGGTGACAATGCTCATGGATGCAGAAAAGCTGATCCATGAATGCAGTCAGTCACTTACCAAGGAATGTGAC